>MU228509.1:696030-713166 GCA_018584345.1 Thuja plicata
TGGTTGACTGAAGAGCTAATGGTGAGTTACCTTTTTGAACTGAAGAGGTGGGTGAAGTTACCCATGTGGACTGGAGAGATGGGTGGAGTAACCCATGTGATCTGATTGGAGTTATCTCTTTGAAGATGAATGAATATTTAATTCATTTATTTAATTAAAGTTTTTAACATGTGAGATAATTGAATTCTTTTTGACTTAGAATTGCTTTATTGAATGAAATTAAATTAATTTAATTGGAAGAATTTAATTAGTAAGTTTAAATATTTGAATTTAAACTATAGGAAATTGAATTTAATTAATTAATTAATGGTAATTAATCAATTAAGGTTAATTAATTAATTAATGGTAATTAATCAATTAAGGTTAATTGATTAAATAAAATTCATTATTTAATTAATTTTGGGAATTTGATTAGATGATTTGGGGAATGAATTTAGAGGAAAATAGATGATTAATTAATGATTAAAAAACCATTAATTAATAGATGAAAATTAGTGTTTTTAATGTAAAGTCGCAAGCCTGTCCATTTTCGGGTGTTTACATTTGCCCCTCTTTGATGCGATGTGACTTGTCGCAGTGTGTCAAAGAATTTTCAGATTTTGCCCCAGCTTGCCCCGGCAGTAGTAGGTGTATTTATGCCCCCTCAACAAATTTGAGTGAAAAGTCATGACATGAGCATTGATTTGTTGAAACTGCAATTTCTAAAACTGGGTAGCTGATGGATTTGAAAAAATGATTCATTATGCCCCTGTTATTAACCGTCGAAGTTTTCAGGGTCTGGGAAGAAATTTCAGAGCTCCTAGTGAAATTAGGATTTTTTTGAACCCCTATAAATAGCCAAGAGAGCCATTCATTTGTCACATTGCAATCTTGGAGCTCTCGATTTCTTGGTGAGTCTGCTTTCAGTTTTCTATCTTATTTTCTCCTATTTTCTTGCAATGGCGGGTCTTCCTAGTGTGACTCACATATCTGACCGAGTCTAAACATACCGCAGACTAGCTGGCTCAAGACATCCGGTGAGTTTTATCACTTTGTGTGTCATTAATGCTTTCATTTATTGCTTTTAAAAATTGTACTTTTTTGAGAAATTGCAGTGTGTGCCGCAATCGGTTGTGGTTTTGCCACAATTGCAGTTTAAATGCCGCAATTGCTGGTTAGAAACCACAATTAATAAGTGTGTCACACTTGTGTATATTTCATGCTGCAATTGAATTTTGTATGCCACACTTGCTTTTTGTGTTCCGCAATCACCTAAAAGTACTGCAGTTGTATGGTTTTATTACCGTAATCAATTTTTTCGCACTATTTGCTTGATTTATTTGTCTGATATCTACTTTTTCTTGCTTCTATTACTTGCCTTAATGACTGAAATTGATATTTTTCTGATTTATTTCTATGTGCAATTCACTAGGTGGATTCTGCGCTATCAAGAGTCTAGGCCGGCGGGTCTTGTATACAGATTTCAGTTGACAGAGGATGAGAGGTCAGTTCTTCGAGATCTTGGCTTATACTGGATTTGCTATATGCCCGAGATCACAACCAATAGGGGTTTGATCTCCGCTCTTGTAGAGAAGTGGTATTTTGAGACATGCACTTTCTGGTTACTGACCGGTGAGTGTACTGTCACTTTGGAGGATGTGTATCGCATCCTCTAGCTCCTGATCCAAGGCGAGCTTATGGAGTATTCCACCCATACTGGTATTGTTTCTTTGACTGTGCTTTCTGGATTTCCCTGGGATTAGCTTGGGTTGGCTGGTGATTATGATATTCCTTCATCCAGATTCGGTTTGGGCCTTGACAGGCTGTCCACCTTACCGGGCAGTTTGATATGTGGCATCTTATGCCCCGATCATCGACACTGTGGTTTTTCTGTCAGCTTTAGTACTGTGTTACAGAGTATGGTCAGGGATCATACCGTATTCGCTTGGGGTCCATGCATGTTGGCCCATATGCATTTTCATATGTTTTACAGGGCTTACCTTGATGGTAAGTCGCTCGGCTGCGGTGCGACCCTGCTGCAGATATGGGCATGGGAGCATATTTTTGTATGTCATCCTGTTGGTGCCCGTGCTCTTCCAGCTGATAGGCCATATGTCTTTATGTATGATGGAGCCATTGTTCAGACTCATATGGGGCATTTGACATACTAGCGGCAACAATTGGACATGATTCCTTACTTTATTTGGAGGCCTTATAGAGATTGTCCAGTGTGGGATGGAGAGGACATCCATCTTCCCTTCTATCACCAGTGAAGGTACATGATTGGACGTGTTACTAATCATGTCCATATGATTGAACTTCACAACATCGACAGGGTGTTTCATTAGTTCGACAAGCAGCAGGATGTTTCTGATTCTTATGCATACTTCGCTCAGAGGTCGAGGGACTCTACTGTATGGGGTGGTGTAATATCACTGGATGCTGCCCGTACTAAATTTTTAGGCTTACTTCTTGTGGCATGGACCTGGCGCTTGGCTACTGTAGACGTAGGTTTGTCTTGTTTTTTTATGTACTTCCTTTCTGCTCTCTAATACTTTCTCATATCTCATTTGATACTTATGTCCTTATCTGTGTTGATACTGATATTTGAATTTGTCTTTTGTAGGCACTACACCTCAGTATGATGCCCATTTGGTGCAGGCTCAGCCAGTTGCACTTACAGATGTCTCACGTCCTATTTCCAGGACCATTATGAGGAGGGCTCGGCGGGTTCGACGTGGTAGGGGAGGTCGTGATGGAGGGAGAGGTGGTGGCAGGGGAGGTAGGGATGGGGGGAGAGATGGTGGTAGGGGAGGTAGAGATCAGGGAGAGATGAAGGATTGGGTAGNCTGGTCCCAGGGGTGCTGGTGGTGGGGTTAGGACTAGAGGTGGCCAGAGTGGGGGTCAGACTAGTGCTCCTTGAGTTGGGTTGGGTACCATTTTGGAGGATGAGGAGGCCATGGAGGAGGAGGCACCCCAGTTGGTGTGGAGGGTTCGCCAGTGGACAGGTGTTGTTCTAGCTCCTAGAGAGGAGGACAGAGTTGTTATTAAGGATGTTGATATTGAGATTGGTGATATAGACATGGAGGATCTAGATGAGAAAAGTGTGCAGACTGGTTCCTCTACTGATAGTGGTAGCACTGGTAGTAGCACAGGCGAGAGCTTAGAGAGCGATGATGATTCCTGGGTTGTTAGGAGGAGAGGAGGTGAGGGTTTGGGAGACAAGGTAGAGAAGGGGGAGATGGGTGTGGCCATGGGAGGTATGGAGGATGATCCCTCAGAGTTGGAGCACCTCACTCAGTAGGTACAGGACCTTCAGGCTAGGCTTCTTTATCTGACGCACGTGCCACTGCTTTGGAGGCCCAGGTTACAGCGGCCGAGTCCAGAGAGCAACAGGCTTGAGCTGAGGTTTGTTCTTTTATTGACAGTGTTCAGGATGTTTCACACCAAGATATTCTGGATAGATACTATAGATCTGGGCGCGATGCGCAGAGAGAGATTGACTATTGGTGATGCCATTATGAGGGTGCAGTTCCGACAGAGAAGAGAGTGCCTAGTTACACAACTTCCCAGATATTGAGCAGGGCCCAACGATCACAAAGCTGCGACGTTAGAGCTCTTGGTTCATCCCAGAGGATAGATTCTGACATGCCACCCCCTCGTCCACCTCCTGGCGAGGGTGGGGGTAGCACATGTTGATTATGTATCATGTACCATTTTTATAGTGATGTCATTTGATATACTCTGAGTAGTATCCATATTTGTATTATGATACACTGATATTTATTGATATATATGTTGATTACCTTCTTTTGTTCAGACTTGCAACCGTTCATTGTACTCAAATAGTTTGATTTATATGAGATGCAGCTAGAGTTTTTTGATATGATGTGCAATGATTTACTTGCTATATGTATGATTCTACATGTTTTGGTGGTTTTGATGATGAGATGTATATGCAATATGATTCTATTATGCAGACTCGTATATGGATGATTTACTTTTCCTACGATACTGACATGTATATGCAGGATGGTGGAAATGAAATGCATGTTTATATGAGATTCTTATGAAATGTATGTGACTTTATGATTTATCATGTATGCAACTACCATGTTTTTTCTTTCTTTTCTAATGTACTTAAAGGAATGAATGCAATCTATTATGCACAAAATATCTGAGTAATGCATGTGTTAGTTAGAAATAAGTTAGTTTGGATAGATTTGTTCTGAGATTGATATAATAGAATGGAATGATAGAAAGGATGTTCCTTTTTTTTTTGCATTTTTGGATAGATATGATTGATAGAAAGGATAAGTGTCTCAAGTCACTGCCCCTGTTTCCAATATTTGTCATCATTGCATCTTTTTTTTGTATTTTCTGAAATTCTGAAGAGCGTCGAATGATCCAGATCACATACCACCTGGATACTGCCATGACCTCTTGATAGTGGAAGGAGTAGAGAGATTGAATAGAAAGAGAACCTAGTGCCCCAAATATTGACCATCTTGGTTCAACTTAGTTCCCTGTTTGAAAAGAAAGAGAGCCAAAAGCACCCAGATATTGACCATCTGGATACCGCTTGTCCTCTGAATTAATCTAAAACAAAGAAATCAAGATAGAACTCCTATGCCCCTAGAGTCTATATGGATAACATCGTGAGCTCTTGATTTCTGAAAGGGAAAGCCAAGCAAAAAAGATAGAACTCCTACACCCCTAGAGTCCATCTGGATAGCATTGTGAGCTCTTGTTTGCAACATAAAGGGAAAAACCATAGAAACCAAGATAGAACTCCAAAGAAACTTAGAGTCCATCTGAATAGTGTTGTAAGCTCTTGATTCTATAAACCAAACAAGCAAAATAAAAGAGAAGGAATGTCCAATTCTTTCCCAGGGTTAAGCTCAGATTGTGGAACTACGCGACTGCCAGATAAGTGATAGCACCTACTGCATTTATCCTAAATCATCATGGCCCTAAAATCGAAGTGAACATTCAACAGACAGCAATCAAAGAAAATAAGTCACAATCTATCATAGCTACTCTCCTTACATGGTGGATCTTGGAGTAGCATAAGAACATAACCGTGAAATATAGACTGACATCAGACCGACTTGACTGACCTAGTTAACATTTTTGGATGGTTCCCTGATGCAGTTGGATTCTCTTGATTGGCTCGACTCTTTGGATAGGCTTGATTGGCTTGATTGCTTGAGTGTGTCTAGTTTCAGTAATAGATTACTCATATAAGACTGACCTGTCTGGTTTGAGCATACCCATCACTGTGTAAGACGATTGATGTGATTGATTGATTGATTGCTTTGATCATGTTGGCAGTTGATCAAGCTGTGTCAGATGGGCCCAATGTTGGTTCGCATAGCTCATGATTATTACAATTGATAGATTGATTTGATTGTGTTGGCAGCTGATCAAGCTATGTAAGATGGGCCCAATGTTGATTCGCAAAGCTCATGATTGTGACAATTGATAGATTGGAATGGTTGCCAGTTGCTTGCCGATTGATCTAATAGATTGATAAAGTTGTGTTAGATGAGCCCAATGCTGATTTGCAAAGCTCATGATTGTGACATTGATTGACTAGGCGTGATTGCCCTGTGCTCTCTTGATAACCAAGTTGGTTTTATTGCTTTGGATTTTGCAATATTTTTGACTGTTTTTTATGAAGATTGATTTTCTCTTGATTTTTGATCTTTTAAGGATTTTTTGATGAGTTTTCTGATTTTTTTGGATTTTTTAGGACATTTTGAATCGCCCCCTAGTCTGGTGGACCAGTATTAACCATGGGTAAGTGCTTGGTGCTTAGATGGGAGTGTGCTTCTGGATACAGCTTTGGATAGTCAGTCTTGCATTTGAAATCTGCTCAAGCTTTTGGAGTTCATTGATGGTGAAGCTGGATTTTGAACACTTGGCGCCTGTTTGCTAGGTTTTCACCAAGGTACCTCCTCAATAGCACCTGATTGCCAGGTTTTCACTGAGAGAGCGATTTTGTTTCTCTTTTCTTTTTTTTTGCTTTTTTGCTTTTTTATTTTGTCGCCAAGGCGCCTGTTTGCCAGGTTTTCACCAAGGTAACTTTTGTATTTTCTAATTTTTTTGGTATTTTCTGGATATTTAGATATGTGCCTTGACCATAGAGACCTCAAGGGTAGAACCTCTTGAGGTGCATGTTGTTGATGTAGCCAAGGAGCTGATCTCCTTCTGGTGTTTCCAGTATGAATGCCTCACTCTGAGTAGAGCTGATAATGACAAATAGTCCTAGCCAGTTAGGCTCAAACTTTCTGGGTTTGACTCGCTTTGCTTGGTTCTTTTGATTTTCCATGAGGACAAGGTCTCCTATCTCAAATTTTTAGTGCTTCACCTTCTTTTGATAGTTCCTTCTAAGGCGATTCTGATAGCCTTGTAAGTGGTCCAAGGCATGCTGCCTTCTTTCATCTAGTAACTCCAGTTCACTGAGCCTTGCTACTTTGTAGTCTTCATCTGAAACTAGGTTCTTTAAATATATCCTTAGGGGTGGGATTTCTACTTCAAGGGGTAATACCACCTCTAATCCATAGATTAGGGAGAAAGGAGTGGATCCTGTAGGTGTTCTCACACTAGTAGTGTATGCCCATAATGCAGGACTAAGTTGTAAATGCCAGTCTTGCCATGATTCGTTCACTATTTTCTTCAAGATTTCCAAGATTGTCTTGTTTGTAGCTTTGGCTTGGCCATTCCCTTGAGGGTAGTAAAATGAGGACAACCCTTGTTTGATATGGAACTGTTCACATAGCTCTTCAACATCCTTGTTCTGGAAAGGTGTACCATGATCTGTCAGGATTGTATGAGGGATCCCGTATCGATAGATAATGTGGTTAAGTATGAACATTGCTATTTGATTTCCAGTGATGTAAGTGAGAGGAATTTCTTCCACCCACTTGGTGAAGTACTCTATTGTAGCTATGATGTATTTGTGTCCATTTGCTGAAGAAGGTGTAATTTTGCCCACTAGGTCAAATCCCCACATGGAAAATGGCAATGGTGATGTAATAGGATTTAGTTCCTGGGCTGGTGCATGGATGAGGTCTCCATGAATCTGACACTGTCTACACCTTTGTACATGTTTGTGTGCATCTATCTTTATTGTGGGCCAATAGTATCCCATGTGGATAATCTTCTTATCTAAGCTATTGCCACCTCTATGGGTTCCACAAATTACTTCATGTACCTTGTACAAAGCTTTCTGGGATTCCATGGAAGTGAGACATCGTAGTAGTGTTCCATCTAGACTTCATCTATATAAATTAGTTGAGAGGATGGTATACCTAGAGGCTTGGAAAATGAGGGAATTTCTCTAGTTCCTAGACAAGTTGGGAGGTAAGACACTGTTTTGGAGATAGTTATAGACATCTTGGTACCATGGGGATTCAGGACCAACAAGGACACATGTTGATTTTGTGATGGATGCCTAATGTGATGGAACCAAGAGTTGCTCCACTAGAAACTGGAATTTTGTTTTGTTGCCTGGCATATCAATCAGTGATGCTATGGTAGCCATCGCATCTGCAGCTTTATTCTGTGCTCGATGGACTTGCTCGAAGAAGATGTAATGGAAATTGGTGCATAGTCTTTCCATCTATGCTCTGTATGGTATGAGTTTCTCATCTTTGGTCGTATAATCATTGTTGACTTGACTAATGATCAACTATGAGTCTCCAAAGACCTTTAGGTTCTTGATTCTCCATTGAATTGCTATCTTTAGATCAATAACTAGTGCTTCATATTCTGCTATGTTGTTGGTGCATGGGAAGTTGAGTCTGAAAGACTTTGGAATTGTATCATGATTTGGAGTGATAAGCACTATCCCTGCCCCCGCACCATGGTTTGTACACGATCCATCAAAATAAAGTTTCCATAAATCGATCGTTGGTTGTAGTGTCATGATAGATTCATTAGGAAAGTTGGAAATAATAGGCTGATGGTCCTGAATGGGTGCCTCTGCTAGTTGATATGTGATCACTTGTCCTTTGATGGCCTTTCTGTCTATGTACTCAATGTCAAACTCACTCAAGATCATTACCCACTTTGCCAGTCATTCGGTGAGTGCTGCTTTTCTTAGGAGGTACTTTAAAGGATCAATATGTGTGATCAACTTTGTTTGGTGACTCAACATATAATGTCTTAGTTTCTGGGAAGCAAAAATAATTGCAAGGCATGACTTCTCAATTGGCATATAGTTTAGCTCATATCCAACCAATGTTTTGCTTAGATAGTAGATGGCCCTCTCTTTACCTGTGTCATCATGTTGTGCCAAGAGTACACCTAACACTGACTCCGTCGCTGAGATATATAGAAGTAATGGTCTACCTTGGATTGGTGGTACCAATATAGGAGACTTGAGAAGGTAGTCTTTGAATATTTGAAATGCCTGTTTGCATTTCTCTATCCATATGAATTTGATGTCTTTGTACAATAGATGTTGGAATGGGTGACACTTGTCTGCTAGCTGAGCTATGAAGCGTCTGATTGATTGTAGCCTTCCTTGTAACCCTCTTAGTTGTCTCAGGTTCGATGGTGGAGGCATGTCCAATATTGCTTTGACTTTCATTGGGTCCACTTCGATTCCTCTATGTGACACCATGAACCCCAGTAACTTTCCTACTGTGACACCGAATGCACATTTCTTTGGGTTTAGACAGACCTTGAATTCTTTCATTCTGTCAAAGATTGGCCCCAAAACTTATAGATGATCCTTTCAAAGTATTGACTTGGCTAGTATGTCGTCCACATAGTCTTCCATTATTTTATGGATGAGATCATGAAATATAGTGGTCATAGCCCTTTGATATGTCGCTCCGGCATTCTTTAAACCAAATGGCATGACATTCCAACAATATGTCCCCCACGGACATGTGAAAGCTATTTTGTGTCGGTCCTCTGGTGCGATCCTTATTTGATTATACCCTGAAAAGCCATCCATGAGTGATATCATTTGATGTCCAGTAGTTAGATCTACTATCATATCAATGTTGGGTAAAGGAAAGTCATCTCTGGGACAAGCTATGTTGAGATCCCTGAAGTCTGTGCAAATCCGTATATGACCACTATGCTTTGTAACTGGTACCAAGTAAGATATCTAGTCCGCATATGGTATAGGTCTTATGAACTTATCATCCAGGAGCTTTTTCAACTCTACCTTGACTAGTAATGCAACATGGGGAAGCATCTTTCTTAGCTTATGCTTGACAGGTTTGGCGTTGAGTAGCAATGGGAGATGGTGTAGTACTAGCTCTGGATCTAACCCTGGCATATCTGAGTAGGACCATGCAAAATTGATCATCCTTGCCTTGAAGAAACTAATGAACTGTTCTCTCTCCTCAGGGGTGAGTGATTTTGCCAAGTATACATTCTTTGGGTTCTTGTCATCTCCCAAATTGACTTCCTCTATTTCTTCTGCTAGTAATGCTGACATCTCCTCTGTCAAGGGGAGGAGTTCCTTCTTTCCATCTTTTAGCACCTCTGTGAGGTTTTCGCTAGAAGATACGTCATGTTTTAGCTTTTTATCATTCTTTTGTTCTTTTTTCTTTTGTGGACTGGAAAGAGGAGCTTCCTGCCTGAAATATGTTGCTCTGTCGAGGTTAATGGAGAAGCCTGCCTTGTGGTCTCCTGATGGAATGCCTTCCCTAAGTCCCATGAAATGAGCTATAGCCTCATCGTTCTCTAAGACATCTAAATTAGGTGGTCCTTGTTGATCCCACTCTATGAGCTCAGGGTGTACAAGACAGATACTTTCACGGTTGTTTGGCTCTAGTTGACTGAAAGGGACTATAGATATGGTTCCTACAAAACTGGACTGTGATGTGGATGCACCACTTGAGGTTTGATAAATGACATGCTTGTCTATGCAGGGTTGTTCGGTAATGGATAGTTGGTCAAATAAGTCTTCTAGGTTTATGATAGTGTCTGACTGAGGGGAATAATCTAGGATTGACGGTTTAGAGTCGTGAAGGGATCTCCACTCATACTCGTGGGAGTCAGTCTCAATAGAATGCTCGTCAGATGTCTCACTTTCTTGGTTATCATCGATTGCTATGTGGAGGTCTATTCAGGTTTGTGTACTTCCCTCTTCGGTGAGCAACAACTGTGCTAATATGTTGCCTATCAAGACATCTTTGTGTTGTGCCCCTGATGCATCTCTGCTATTTGTTCCTGATTGACTTGAATGTCTTGGATCATAGGACTGGTTCTTAGTTGTCCATAGCCTAACCCTCTTGTGTTTCTCTGGGTTGGTGGGAGAGACAATTCCATTATGCCTTGTTGTCTTTCCCCCAGCCCAGTTGTACCATCGTACCCAAATCTTTGTATCATTGTGTAAACATTACCATAGTTTGACAGGGGTAGAGGTGGTCAGATTGTCTCTGGTGGGTTTTGGTATAACCAGGTATTGATGTCTTGTTCAAATGGCTTTTCTTTCGCTATGTCTCCCCATCAAACAAAGGTTGTGGGTGGACATCTGAATAGAACAGGTTGCGGAGTTTCTGTTGTAATGACAAGTTGTGGCATGCCATAATTTCTAGGGTTCTGAGGCATGTGCGTGATGGTGAAAGCCTCTTCATATCTGTATTCACCACAACCCTTGTTAGTAATGGATATCTTACCCGCTTTCCATGTGATATCTTTAAGATTTGAATTTGAAGAGGAGGGAATACTTGCGTCCTGGTTAATGACTATCTTTCCTGATGTCTATGTGACATCCTTGGGATTCAAATCTGAAGAGGATGGGATGCTTGCATCTTGGTTTGATGGTACCTAGTTATCAGTGTTGATTTGGACCGCATTACAATATTGGAAAGGATTAGGGTCTCCCTCTATGATGATTTCCTCTCCCTAGTGTGGGAAATTGATGCATTGATGGTACATCAAAGGTACAGCTTGCATTTCATGTATCTAGGGTCTCCCTAGTAGCATGTTGTATCCCAACTCAAGATCCAAGATCTGGAAGGGTGTATTTTTTACCACTGGACCAATGCGGATAGGTAGAATGATAATACCTTTAGAGGATATTTCCTCTTCATCATAAGCTCTGATATTTATCCTCCTTGTGACATCAATGCTTGATTTTGAATTTCCCAATTGCTTGATTAACTTTAGAGTATAGATGTTTAACCTAGCTCCACCATCAACAAGGACCCTACGGATAGTGCTCTTGTGGACCTGGACAAGTAAGTGCAAGGGATCATTATGCAGGGGTTTATGCGGCAGCACATCACGGTCTGTGAATGTGGCATGTTTGTTAGCAGCTATATGGTTGACCATCGTTTGGAAGCTCTTGGGTGTTATGTCCCTTGGGACAATTGCATTCTAAAGGGCTTGGTCAAGTGCTAGTTTATGCTATGGAGATATGTGCAATAGGTCAAACATGGAGATCTGGGAAGATGTGCACTTTAGTTGGTCAACTATTCTTGTTTGTGGATCTAAGTTTGCTTTAGGATCGATAGATACAGTAGGTGTGGATGGTAATCCTTGCAAGATGACTCTGGCGCGACGCGTTGTTACAACAAAATTGTTACCTTGGTCTTTGATAGTGATCGTAGCCACATAGTTTTTACAACAAAATTATCACTGTTGGCATATGTATAGTTGACTTGTTTTGCTTGTCCACCAGACCTGGAGGCTTTTCCCTTGTTGTGATCATGAAAGGTATCATTGAAAATAGTATGATCAATTGTGCCTTTGGTTTGGGTATTTGTCACATTGATGGTCCCTGTGTCAATTAGGTCTTGGATAACATGTTTCAATCGGTAACAGTTAGATGTTTTATGTCCTTTTACCTGATGGAACTCGCAGAAGTCTTTGTCATTATACCACCTTGGTTTTTTTTCATCCTGTTCAAAGTCCATAATTTCAGGGAGAGTGATAGTGTTTGATTGTATCAATTTGCATAAAGTTGATTCTATCGGCTCTCCTAATGGTGTGAAATCTCATTGCTGGAATTGAAACCGTGGTCTGCGTTGATTCTATTGTTGACTGTTTGACACAACGACCGCTTGCATAGGAGGAGGTTGGTTTTGGATGTATGCTTGTTGAGTGAGCCCTGTGGTTTTTTGGTTGGCCACAGGTGTGCCTTGCAGTGACACCTTGGGTTGTGCATAGTTGACTGTCTTCACATCAATGACACCGTCGCTAGTGACATTTTTGTTTTTGTTCCACCACTTAGCTTTGTCCGTTGCATTCTTATTCGTATTCGTTTGTGTGGGATCTACAAGGATTCCTCATTTGACTAAGTTTTGCTCATAACGAACCCCTCTTTTGATGATTTGTGTGAAGTTCAGAGCTAATTGTAACTCTATCGTGAATGACATGTCTGGAATTAGATTGTCAACAAACATGACTATCAAGTCTTGTTTGGGCACATCATATGTTATGCGGTTTTCCGTATTCCTCCATCTCTGTAGGAATTTCATAAAAGACTCTCCATCCTTCTGTTTGATATCGCAAAGGTCCTTGATGCTGACCTTGCACTTGATGTTATGATGGAAGTGAGCTATGAACTTTTCAGCTAGTTCACCCCAAGACTGAATGCCATGAGGTAAATGTGAGAACCATTCCATTGCTGGTCTGGCCAAGCTTTGTGGGAACAATCACATTAGATATGTCTCATCATGGGCGACTTTGACGCAACTAGATAAAAAATCTCGGATATGTTCAATAGGGTTGGTACTGCCCCTATGTTTGTTGAATTTCGGTACCGAGAAGTGATTTGGGAATGGAGACATGTGAAGAGAATGGTCAAAGGGGTATGGGTATAAATCCTCTATGGTGTAGGATTTAGTTTGCCCCTAATTTTGCATATCCATCATTTTGGTTAGAAGGGTTTGCATTTGTTGCATTAACATGTCCATTTGATATTGAGGTTGATGTTTGAGGATGTTCCTCTGTGTTGTAGTGGGTATGAGGCTGCGCCTCTGTGTCCCTTGAGTAGGAACATAGGATTTCATCCTAGGGGCTTGATATTGATTTCCCACCGAGTGATTTGTAAATGGGGGCACATGGGTAGCCCATGGTGGGTTTTGATGTGTTTGCTATTGTGATTGGAACTTGGGTTGATACTGCTAGGGTAGATTGTTGTTGTTGAGGTTGGGGTTGAAGCTGGGGTTGCTGTTGCTGAGGTTGGAATTAAGGCAACTGAAGCTAGGGTTGTTGTTGTAGAGGTTGGTTTTGATGCAACTGAAGCTGGGGTTGTTATTGTAGAGGTTGGGTTTGAGGCAACTAAAGCTGGGGTTGCTATTGCGGGGGTTGGAATTAAGGCAAATGAAGCTGGGGTTGTTGTTGTAGGGTTTGGAATTGAGGCAACTGAAGCTGGGGTTATTGTTGCGGGGTTTGGAATTGAGGCAACTAAAGCTGGGTTTGTTTTTGCGGAGGCTAGATTGATGTTAGAATGGGAAAAGATGTAGCCTTGGGTGGGCCTTGATTGTAAGTCATTCCTGTAGAGATGGATCCCTCTGGGCATGAGGTGTTGATCCCAAGACTAGTGTGAATTGACTGCAGCAGTGACATTATTTCAGAACAGTTGGTGTTTTGTTGGATGGAAGGCATAGCATGAGAGCTTGATTGCCCTGGCCATGAGACCAAAGGTGGAGGCATACTAGTGACCATGGGTGCACTTAGTTGCGAGCCTGTCATGCCTTGCGTGGAAGATGTGCTGGATTGGGTCGGGTCATTGGTTTGACCAGATATAGTCTGTGTCAAAGTGGGTAATACCAATGGTAGAAAGATCTGTGACACAATGGGTAGTATCTAAGGAGGCTGAGTAGTGTTTTGACCTGCGAGAGGGTTTTCGGGCCATATAGTTGATACACTGAATTCAGCAGGGAGTTTGACTCCCTTCTTTATTAGCATGGCTAGGTAACGTTCATGGTTCCTCTCTACAATAGCGTCAAATACTTTCATGGAGTAAGCATCTTGCTCCACATCTTCAAGTTCTGCTTCTATGATATCTTGGAAAAAGACTGCCCCACGGGGTTGTTCAATGAATAGAGAAGAACTGGTATTCACGAAAGGATCATTCTCTTACTCTGTTTCCCAAGCAGGGAATCGGTTGATATATGACTCATCAAGTTGAGTTCTAGCCTTAGATCTTGTGTAAGGGCCTCCATGAGGTGTTTGAGACATAGTGTGGTCTAGGTTTTGTAACTAAAACAAGTGATATAAAGCAAACAAGGAAGAAGATCCTTTCTAAGGAAGTCTGAGTTATGTTTTGGACAAGGGTAATTCTAAGGACCGAATTTGATATAACTTGATCTCAAAGTGGTGATGAAAAAAGATAAGATTTTCTGACCTTTGCTTTGGACAAAGTCACTTTGATAAAGATGATGATGTTTGAAATGATGAGATCAAGGTATTTCGAGTCTGAGCTTTCGAACTAACAATGTCTTTGACAATAATCGTGCTTTACAGAGAAGGGATAATCTTTAATGTTTAGAGATTCACACAATGTTCTTCGCATTTTCCTAGGATAGACACCAAATGAAGAATTCTTTCAAGGTTTTAGGTCAAAATAGGAATACTGTATCTTTGGTCAATTATGGTACAACTTTACCGATTGCAGTAAAGTAAACGGTCGATTGCGGTAGTTTATCACCGATTGCGGTAATAAACATGATGATTGCGGCAATAAACAAGTTAATTGCGGCACAATGTGGGCAATTGTGGTAAAAGAGGAACAATCTAAAAAAGACTAGAGATTGGTATCACTGCTTGTTAATTTTGATATTTTTGCAATAATGCTTCTGATTTGCAAGATAATTGATGTTGACAACCCTAGACTTTAACATGTTTGACTTGTTTTGACAGTTTGGATGTTTTGTTTTGCATTTTCAAAAAATGATTCAAAGAAACAAGCACAATAGATACTGTGTTTTGAAGAATGAAGACTGACACTGTGTATGTTCTACAACTTTTTCAAGTTGCAAGGTTATCACGACGTCTCAATAATGAACAATCACATTAATCTAGGTCAATGGCTTCAGAATACAATGTTATAGGCCCAATACTTGAATGTCTGTTAGCTCACACAACAATTGTCACGCTTCAAGGACACGAAGGTCCATGACGTAGGTGCCCATGTTTTTTTCATTTCTAGGTATAGTTGCCGTGAAGTGAAGATCTCTTTCACTACACAAATACCGTGGGACACATATGTTGGGAATCTTGGTGGAAAATTATGCAACCCCTTGCACTATAATAAGGTACCTATTCAAAGGTAAAACAAGTTGGCCTCTAATTAATCAAGGTTGTAGTAAGGGTTTGTGGTGTCTCTCTAATCAGTTTGTACATGTGTGACTCACTTAAGAGCCTAGTTGATCACGCTGGCTCCTTAGGGATATTCACCCACTCCAGAGTATTACCAACACACCTTGCCCGAGCTTGGCTAAATAAGATGAAACTTTGGTTCACGGCTGGTTTATATACCAATCGGAAGGATTACTGATTTAAGGTCATTCTTTGAGGAAGAAGCGCATTCCCTGGATAGGCCTTTCTAAAAAGTATAAAGGTTTGTAATCTAACAGTTTGTGCAAGTGCACCCAAAAATCAAGACATAAGATAAATCGATTAAGGTCCAAAGTTTGAAATGTGAACTAAGCTACACCACCATACAAGCACCAATGTTCAATTTTAAGCCCAAAAGGTAGGTGTTGATTGCTTGTTCAATTTTAATGCACCAATTTGAGAGATTTTTTGCCTTTGTTCAATTTTAGTCCTCACGTCAATTTTAAGCCCAAATTTGAAATGTGAGATGTGATATGTTTGACAAGCACTGTTCTTTTTAAACCCAAATCGACAAGTGAATTCCTTTTAGTTTGCTTTGTTTAGACAGGTTAGTATCAGAAAGGATTCTTGCAAAATGAGAGTATATGTAACTTTGAAACAATGAATGATTGATACTCAAAATAACTTACCCCTCTTTGTTCTCAGTGATTTGCCCAGCCCTGCATAAAAAACCATAAAATATCAGTTTAGAAATAAATGGACAGAAGATTTGGATCTGATATGCAATATTTCTTGCGATTGCGGAAAAGTACTGGCAATTGTGGCAAAGGTCTGGCGATTGCGGTAAAGCACTGGCAACTGCGGAGAAGCACTGTCAATTGCAGCACAGATCAAGAAATCGCGACCAACTAATGACAATTGCGGCACGGATTGGGAAATTGTGGCAAAGTACCAGAAGAAAGAAGATAGAAAATGACAAAATAATACTGTGAAAGCCTGCAATCAATTGCGGTATTAAACCAGTCGATTGCGGCACAGTTTCGTCGATTACAGCCAAATACCAGCAATTGCAAAATAACATAGATATCGAAAAAAGATAGATTTTTAGATTTACGACCATACGACCATGGTTGATCAATTCTGTTTGTTGTGTGCAAGAGATATTTGGGTTGTTTACTTCATGTCAGGTTCACCAAAATGTACACCTCCTTCAATCGTGATCCATGGATTCCCAAGCTTTCCAAAGGAAAGGGTTAGGAGCAAAGGTTTCACAAATGATATAAATCAAGTACACAACAACTACTAAAATGAATAACCTGAAACGTAATCAATAAAAAGTACAAGTAAGAGAAAGGAAAATAAATAAATGCAAACCCCATGATGCTTGAAGCTTCTATTGTTTCTCTCTACTCCTTCCGAAACGCTATTCTTGATGCTCAGTATTGGCGGGGCAGTGTCTATGACTTGAGAAGCGTTGAAAATTTGCTAATTGAAATGGGTGTGTGATCGCAAGATGGCTTGAATGCTAGAACCAAACTGACATAGTAATGGCACACAAGAGCTTGAAATCTTGGATCCTTTAAATGGTTATGAAGGGTTTATTATATAAGAATTGGTGATGATATGAACGATTGAGATCAATCCCAGAGATAGGGAGATGAACGATTGAGATTAAAAGGAACTGGATGAGCCATCAGTAAACTCCACCTCTTCATTTGGTAAAGAGGAGATAGAGTTTGGTTGATTGAAGAGCTAATGGTGAGTTACCGTTTTGAATTGAAGAGGTGGGTGAAGTTACCCATGTGGACTGGAGAGATGGGTGGAGTAACCCATGTGATCTGATTGGAGTTATCTCTTTGAAGATAAATGAATATTTAATTCATTTATTTAATTAAA
>MU228509.1:744366-764443 GCA_018584345.1 Thuja plicata
TCTAAATAAAAAAGAATTCAATTATCTCACATGTTGAAAACTTTAATTAAATAAATGAATTAAATATTCATTTATCTTCAAAGAGATAACTCTAATAAGATCACATGGGTTACTCCACCCATCTCTCCAGTCCACATGGGTAACTTCACCCACCTCTCCAGTCCACATGGGTAACTTCACCCACCTTTTTAGTTCAAAAAGGTAACTCACAATTAGCTCTTCAGTCAACCAAACTCTGTCTCCTCTTTAAAAATTGAAGAGGTGGAGTTTACTAATGGCTTCTCTAGTTCCCTTGTATCTCAACCATTCATCTCCCTATCTCTGGGATTGATCTCAACCGTTCATTTCATCTCCAATTCCTATATAATAAACCCTTCATAACCATTTCAAGGATCCAGGATTTCAAGCTCTCGTGCACCATTACTATGTCAGTTTGGTTCTAGAATTCAAGTCATCTTGCGATCACACACTCATTTCAATTAGCAAATTCTTGACACTTCTTAAGTCATAGACGCTACCCAACCCAATACTGAGCATCAAGATCAACATTTCAGAAGGAGTAGAGAGAAACAATAGAAGCTTCAAGCGCTTCAGGGTTTGCATTCATTTATTTTCCTTTCTTTGCTTGTACATTTTATTGGTTATGCTTCGAGTTATTTGTTTTAGTAGTATTTGTGTATTGGATTTATATCATTTGTAAAACCTTTGCTACTAACCCTTGCCTTTGGAAAGATTGGGAACCATGAATCACGAAGAAGAGGCATGTGTGTGTGTGTGTGTGTGTGTGTGTGTGTGTGTGTGTGTATATATATATATATATATATCACCTTATTGTGATGGATAATACCTCTGTTCTTCTTGGTAGCCTTGATTGTAGTTATTCATAAACTGAATTCTCCTTTATCTATCCTTGTGCATGAAACTCTCTATCTGATCCATAGATTTCCTTGGCGGCTACAATCATTGTGTTCTTGATTGATTATTACATCTATATATATAATATTTTGACCTAATTAGGTTTCACACTTTTCTTGAAAAACTCTAAGATCAAAGGTTTACAACTTGACCTTGATCTCCTAGTTTGCATGAATACAATCGGTTAACTAATTAAATCCATTATTAACGCTTTTCTTGAACCACAAAAATGGTTATCCGACTAAGCAAAAAACTATTTTAAAGATTAAAGTGTTTTAGCTGACGTGTAGTTGAGATCCACTTTTCTCGGTGAAATGTTGTCTCTCAGTGTAGACTCGTGCTCAGTGATGTCTCTATAGACTGGTTCTCGGTTGATATACTACTCAGTGTTCAAAACATTTTAGTGATCACTGTGCTCGGTGAATGTTGTCATTCAGTGATCATGACTAACCAACCAAAATTGTCTGCTTGTATACTAATGACAACTTCTGATCCTTTATGGATTATCAATCTCCCCCTTTGGCATTAGTATCAAAAACTGATATGTATAGTATATACACCAAGTGTTGTACTTTTACAATGACTCCCCCTATGTGTATGCCTCAATATGTAGATACAATGTATGTACATGTTTCCCCCTTTTTTGAAAGTAATGACAAAGATGTAGAACTCACAGCTTGTCAAAAATGTGCGAATGAGATTGCTGAATGGCTGCCATCAGCTTTTCCCATTTCTCCTTCAAGTGCTCTAGGGTCATTTGCTCCAAAGTGATTTGAGCGTGGATGTCATATGTGCTTTATCTTACTAACATCTCTGGGGTGGCAATTAGAGTCTTTTCCGTAGTCATGTGTGTTAACAACAATGTGAGATTCAGTAGCAACTAGCCTGTAGCTCGGTTACTTCATCTCTGATTTTGCTTTCTGCCTTTTGTATTTCAAGTATTAACCACTTAGAGTCTACAATCTTTTCATAATGTAGATGGAATGCATTTGGCTCCATTGTTAGACTTAGTTCACTAGCTTTAAGATCTTCATCTATCTTAGCTATCTGTTCATTATGCTCGGTAGTGAAGTGCTCTAGAGTGCACAACTTTTGAACTAAGGTAACTATTTCTGAAATAACAGGTTCTAATATAGATACTAGTTCAGAAAGTTTCACCTTATTCTCTGCCACTTCTTGGCTAATTTTCTCAGTGAGTTTGTAGTGATACTTCTCTTCTGAGTGTTCCTTAATGACCTTCTCGACGTCTACATTTTGTGTTGTGATTGCTTCGATCAGAACTACAAGTTGATCAATAATTGGTTTATTTTGATCAATCTCGGTGTCAGGCACTGCCTACAATATAATTTCCTTTGTAGTTTCCAGGACTTGTCAATTTTTGTGTTCCTTTTTGAGCTTGTCCTGTTATGTTTTTCTTTTGCATAGTTCCCCATATCTTGTCAGTGACTTAGGATCAAGTGTTCTTGGATCATAGTCGGGTATGTCAATGATCTCATCAAGTGTGACGGGGGCTTTACTTTTTTTTTAATTCT
This sequence comes from Thuja plicata, assembly GCA_018584345.1. Taxonomy (NCBI): domain Eukaryota; kingdom Viridiplantae; phylum Streptophyta; class Pinopsida; order Cupressales; family Cupressaceae; genus Thuja; species Thuja plicata. Next base: position 746,814 of record MU228509.1, read on the forward strand.
TCTTCTGAATGTTGCTTGAAGCATGGGAATGTGGTATTATAGCAAGAGCCTTTTGTTTCTCAGTTTATGTCATTGATTGCTTAGGAGGTGTCGTGCCTTTGCTAGGTTACTCGGCCTATACTTGTTGGTTGGTTGTAGACGTCTCTACTTCAACTTTGTCTTGACCTGCAACCTTGTCTTCCTTCTCAGTGTTCTCGATAGGTGCATCATTTTGTTTGTCCTCTCCATTGGTATTTGTCTTCTCCCCTTTCTCCTCACCTTTGTCCATCAGTTTGTTTGCTTCAAGCTCAATTGGTATCTACCGTGATTATATTGATTGCTTGCATCAATAAAGACATATTACCTGGTACAAGTTCCTGTGCAACATTAGAAGTGTCCTGTTCATGTGTTTGCTTTGTAGCATTAGTGACATTTTCATCAACCTTTGCATCATCATCAGGATCCCCTTGAGTGATATCTTGTACAGTTATAATTGGTGTTTCCCCTAATGATTTCAATATATCAGGAATATCATCCATGACTTTACTTGCTTATGTGGTTAAGTCAATAGGATTGACATCCTCGATGTCATTGATGAATATGTGCTCAGGGCTCAGTGTGGCCTCCTTCTCCTTGGTGTGAGAAGTCCTAGCTATAGCTAGTATCTACTCAGGTGGATTAAAGATTTGAGTCCAAATCTTATTGCTTTCTATGTCAATATCTTGTAACTTGTTATGCAATACTTTGTATCCTCTAGTTTTTGCAAAAAAATTCTTGTTGTACTCCTTCATGGTTGAGTCAATTTATTCAACTATGGAGTTGGGCATGAATGTAACTAGGGATCTCTCCCTCATCTATTTCTCCATGTGCAATGCATATGTCCACCTAGCTGATATCTTGTCTTGTAGCTCCTATGGAATATAATTGCCAAATTGTATAGGTACATATTTGTAAGCTACCATCATCTTAATGATTGCCTCTTCTATTTTGTTCTGGTCCTTGGTAGATAGAGTTCCCCATTGTCTAATCTTATGATGTTGTATGCTGCCTTGTTGACGATTGACTCTGCAATTTCATCAATTGTCTTTGGTATTTTGGCCCTTTCTGCTTGGATTCTCTGTTCTCTTTCAACTTCTTCAGTATCATCCTTGTCTTCTCTTCCTCTTACATACTTCTTTCATTGTCTTGATGCTAGTTTCTTAGTTGAGGATTTTCTTTTATGATATGTTCTAACGATGCCTTTCTTTAATGGTGGTGAGTCTACCTAATTTTTTTTCTCCTTGTCCTAGATGCAATTGTTACTTCAGTAACTTCTATTTTCTTGGCCTGTGGTGGCTTTGCATCTGATTCAGTAGACTCTAAATCACTTACTTCTTTACCTTCACCGATGGGTGGATTTTCCTCGGTAATGTCCACTGATTGTTCCAACTCTTCATCAGTTACCGAGAGTTTCTTCTTAAGTGTTTTCACCATCTGTATTTTCTTCTTTCCTATTTTCTTGACTACTAAACCAATCTTAATTATTGACTTGGCTTCCTCATATGTGCCAAATCTGCTTAAAGATTTGTCAACTGATTCATTTAGTGGGGATTCAATAGCTCTTGTAGCCAGATCTATGTCAATTTCATAATCCAATGGTGGTAACCACGATGTTCTTGGGTTGACAGGTTTGATGAGTGTTGTGTCGATGTCAACTACAAAACATATCTCATCCTTGTATTGTTCAACCAACTGGGCAGGGATTCTCATGCTCTTCTACATCCTATTCTTGAATGTAATAAAGTATGCATCCAACAGTGGTATGAAATTATCTCCTAGTGATTTAATGTAATCACTAATCTATGTTGTGATAGGTCGGTTGGTGTCCCAAGTGACACTACTGACGGAAGGAAAGAAATTATGGAAGTAAAAGAATGTGCACATTAGTAGGGAACCTAACTTACATGTATTAGATCGGGCTGATCTAATTGTTATCATGTTTTCTTCCAGTTGTTTCAATAGTAGCTCAGCTAGGTCAAGTTGTACACCTTTCTTCACTATCTTGTATGCAATGTCGACTTCTCCACAAGCAATGCTTTTCATTCTACTTGCTTGAAAGATCTTATACCCAATTACGTATGCACCAAATTTCATTTTAGGTTCAGTGATTGAATTGACTTTCAAACCTCTGTCGTCCCATACGGATCCAGTTAGCTTTTCAATCTCAGGGCGTCTAGGGTGTCTTATCGCTTTTTCCTTCTTTGTTATTGGGTAACCAGTCACTGCGTGAATCACATCCTTTGCTAACCACATCTTATTTATCATGCACTCGGCTAAGCACAATGCGAATCCATTCTATTTTGAAGTCTTTTGGGAATAGTAGGGCATTGGTTAACCCTTTTACTTCAATGTGCTTATACTCATACTTTAGGTTACCATCCATGCATAGCTTCTAATAAGCTTCCTCAAGCTCAAAGTCTCCAATCTCTGCAAATTTATAGTGGATGTATGCACAAATGTCTTCAACCAGTAAAAACCTAGGTGGGATACTCGAAAATGCTCCCTTGTCGTCAGGTTGAGCAGCAACCTCAGGGAAAAAGTTATAGTTAGGTTCCTCACAAGTTGTTTTCTTTATTAAAATGACCTGATTGTCTTTTTCCATCTTGATCTTCAAGGTTCGTGAAGTGTATATCATTGTTCGTTAATTTAGGACTTCTTCGCAATCAACCTATTAACTCGGTGAGTCTAGATACTCACATTATGTTTTCTATGAATTCTTGAAATATGTTGGAGTAGCTTTGAAAGTGTTGTGAATCGCTCTGCAATGTAGTTTCTTTGAATCACTCTTCTTTGCTCTGCAATTTTCTCTTTACAGTTGGGTGAATGAATAAGTTCACATTTCCCTTTTTATAGAAAAATACCCTAAGTGATTCATTAAATGCTTCACCTACCACTCGGTCGACAAACATATATGCTCAGTCAACACACCAAAGTCTTCAGCTCAGTGAGTATACAATGCTTGGTACATAGTGTCAACTCGGTTGTATTTCATATGTTCACCGACGTGCAATTTATGCTCGGTTTATATTGACCAACCAGACTAGTTTCACAAAACATAACATGAAATACCATAGTGCATCTTCATTTATGCTAATTTGGCACATTCTTAATGAATATAGGAACTGATGTAAAACACAGCTTTGTAGAGTGCAGTTCCATACTTACTTGTATTGCTTAGGTGGAGGTGGTGGAATCACCTGATCCATTGGATGAGGTGTCACCGACTGCAGTGCTTGGTCCAATATTATCATTGTTTGAAGCTCTCCTCCATGTTTGATTTCTCATTCTCCTGATGTATTCAATAGTATTTCCATTTGCAAAAGTGCTTGACTCTGTCACTCGATCTCTACAGTCTTTACTTAAGTGACCGACCTTATGACAGTGTAAGCATATCATTCCAGGATTAGTCTAGCTTCTAGATCTTCTTATCCATTTCCTCATACAATTAGTAGCTATATGTCCATATCTACCACATGTTGTGGAATTTACCCATGTTTTAATCCCAAACATATGCATTAGTAACTCTTCTCGGTTGATATGCATGTTCTTGTTCTTTAGGTTTCCAAACTTGCTTTATCTTTTTCTTGCATTCATTAAATGTGTGGCCATGCATGTTGCAAGTAGGACAATGTTTTTCCACCCTAGATCTGCATTCATGTGCTTTGTGTCCATGCTTTTTACAGTTATAACAATTATCTATGAATGCAGAAGTAGTTTTAGGAATACCTTTTGCTTTGCTCTTGCAAACATTTGATGTGTGGCCTAGTTTTCCACAGTGATTACATGAATGCTTCTTTGGTCTTGGATTTGTGTAGACAATCCTTTGATTATCTCAGTTTGATTATTCTCCATGCTTGGTGTACCCTAAACCAGTATTGTTGTTGAGTCTTCTTTGTCCATTCAGAAATTCATCCATTCTTTTTGTACTGTCTTCAGATTTCTTGATCATATCATTACACTATTGTTGAATCTTCACTTCATGATTCAATTTCTCATTTCCTTCTTTTAGTTCACCAATAGCTTCCAATTTTCCAGAAAGTTCCATGTTCACTCGGTTGGCCTCATGACTCATAAGAACTATTTTATTGGTGATCTCAAGGTGATGTTCGGTAAGTCTCTGTATCTTAGATTCTTTCTCTTGCAATTTTTCAGTAATCTTTCTCCTGTCATCAATAGCCAAAGTTCTTTCTTGTTCAACTTGTCTTGCATTATTCATAACGTCAATCATTCTTACCATTTGTGTCTCTTGACCAATCTACAATACTTTCAATTGTTTAGTCAGATGTTGATTGATTTCATTTAGATCTGCAATGGTTCCTTTAGATGTTTTAGATGTACTACCAGATCTAGATCCAGATGAATCAAATAGGTTATGTATCTCTTCTTCATGATAGTCAGTTTCATTGTAATGAGATGCCATGAAGTTTCTTTCAGCTAATAACTCTTTCATTTTGTTTCTTTCCTCTTTGTATTGCTCAAAGAAAATATGTATTTGCAACTTCTGATTCTCAATATTTTTGTCAAGATTATACCTTTCCATTGTAAGATATTTTCTCTCAAGTGATTAAAATTTTCCAAATAAGAGATCTAGCTCTGATACCAATTGTTGAAATAATGGAAGGGTGTGTACTAAGAGGGGAGGGGTGAATCAGTACCCTTAAAAATTTTTACAATTTAAACCTTAGTGCTCCTTACTTGCATAACTAACCATTATAAATTTTCTACTTCATGCATGCAATATCATAACATAAATGTAAATGCATGTAAACAAACATTGAAACATTCATGAAACTCATTTACACATGACACAAGTATTTTATAATGCATAAACCCTTGTTAGAAGGTAAAACCTGTGGTGGGGATGAAACCCACAAAGCTTCACTATGTGCAGAATGGAAGGTGCCTATTAGGGATACAAGTTGTGATCACTTCTGATGATCTTACCCTGTTAGGAGTAACATGTCAGACTTGTTAAGTCTACTCAATTAAGATATTTTAGCAACACAGTGTGCACTTGGTTAAGTGATTTACATAAAGATTGTTAAGTACACCTTGTGAAATTATTTTTTTGTTTGGTACAATTGTTAGAGATTAACAAAATATATGACCTGATTGCTGCAATCTCAAACTATTGATTACAGATCCATTGAGTACACAAAATATATATATCACCTTATTGTGATGGATAATACCTCTGTTCTTCTTAGTAGCCTTGAATGTAGGTCTTCATAAACTAAATTCTCCTTTATCTGTCCTTGTGCATGAAAATCTCTGTCTGATCCATAAATGTCCTTGGCGGATACAATCATCATGTTCTTGATTGATTATTGCATCTATATATACAAGATTTTGACCTAATTAGGTTTCACAGTTTTCTTGAAAAACTCTAAGATCAAAGGTTTACAACTTGACCTTGATCTCGTAGTTTGCATGAATACAATCACTTAACTAATTACATCCATAATTAAAGCTTTTATTGATCCAAAAGAAACGGTTATCCAGCTAAGTAAAAAGCTATTTTAAAGATTAAAGTGCTTTAGCTGACGTGTAGTTGAGATACACTTTTCTCGGTGAAATGTTGTCTCTCGGTGTAAAACGGTGCTCAGTGATGTCTTTGTAGACTGGTGCTTGGTTGATATACTATTTGGTGTTCAAAACATTTTGGTGATCAATGTGCTCGGTGATCATTGCGCTTGGTGAATGTTGTTGCTCAATGATCATGATCAACCAACCAAAACTGTCTGCTTGTATACTAATGACAACTTCTGATCCTTTATGGATTATCATTTGGCAACTGACTTGAGGATTTATCTATAGATGGAAGTGAATTTTTTGTTCATTCCTTTTGTCATGAATTTCCATTATCAACCTCTTGAAATCCATCATTGCTATGCATGACATGGGGTTGAAATTATGATGAAATATCTGGACCTCGATGAGGAAATGGTCGAGGAGGAGTTTGAGGAATTCTACTTGAGGGTTTTGTTTGAGCAAGCTTTGGATTCACCCATTGAGTCAAGTGAAAGGGGATCTTTCGAATCAGAAGAAAATGTAGGAGAAAGGGGAGATTACTCAAGAGAGGATGATACCAGCTCAAGAGAAGCTTGACCCCCACCTTGAAAGAAATTTTTCTTTCAAAAAAAATGAAATGTTATGATATGTAAAAAGTAAATGACAAACAAAATGTCATTTTTTGCAAAAAAATAAATGAAATGTACATAGATACCAAAGATAAATCTAATATATGAATTTTTCTCATTTTATCTCAATGTCTATGTATGATTTTTTGTCATTTATTCTTTGGATCACTCAATTATTTAAGTTTTAGAAATGAACTTCTAATGTTTATTGTAAAGAATTAAATTATCGTAACATGGGGCCTCATCATCGTACACAAAACAATGGTGAGGTAGAGTATACCTTTCTGAGAATGTTCAAGAAATGGGAAAACCTTTTCGCATTGACATGCTTGCTCTTAACAAACAAAAAGGGTTAGTTCAACTTAAAATAAAATCACCCTTTAGAATTTAGGAATTTTAACAAATTGACGTTAATAATCGTGAATGTTCCTTTACACTAATAGGAGACTGATGACTATTCATGGGACACTAGAAATGTGTCGATGTGCGTAGTAGCGCTTATTGGAAAAGAAACACACCAAAAAGAAATAAACTTAACTATTTACACTAATTGACGTCCAAAGTTTTTTAGAAGAAACCATTAACTGGGTTTGGGAAATAGCCACCCTTACAGCCTAGCTTTTTTTTGCAATTAATGAATCCAAAAAATTGTGGAAAAATAAAGGTAACATGGGTATTACCCTTCTTAGGTGTTATATGTCAAAGGTGATGACATCATGACTCAACTTGGGTATTTCCTCTGACATCACGGGAGACTGCATCTCCAAATATTTGATAAGATTATTTTCATGCTCTGACGTGAGCATGACCTTGATAGACTAACAAGAAAATGGTTTTGAATGATACCTTATTGGGCACCCACGGGTCCTTTTCAGGTGAGTTGGAGTAGGAGATGCATTGATGTGTTCCTAGGGCTGGGAAACTAGTGGTTCTTCCTCATAGGACATAGGGGATGGCCTCTATCGGGTGGTTGGGGTGCATTCATCGAGTGAAGTACAAAAAGCTTCCAACTCATCTCAGAATCTCATGTCATCGTCATCTACTTCTCTTTGTTTGCTAAGGATCTCAATGGGAGATTCCCATGGTGACGCCTCTTCTAGAGAAGTCTCCATGATTTTTGATTCTTTTAGAATGGGGATCTCGTCATCTTCAATAAAATAGGGGAGCTCAAAAAAGAGAACACCCAAACTATTAACCTCCAAGGGAAGGTCGTCTTCTTTGCTTGAGTATGTCAGTTATGGATCTTGCTAACTTTGTTCATTCTTTTGGCTTGAGCATCAAACCATTAGTCTTCCATTGAACAATGAAATTGTGTCTGACATCAGGGACTAAAAAGAGTACCCCAAAAATTCATTCTAGCCAGGTTCATCTCCTACAAGGCATGAAACTTCTAGAGCCTCTTCATGTAGAAATTGGTCCTCCATGATAGGATTTTTTTTCAGACATGTTTCCTCAAACGAGGCCTCCAACATTGCCAATAAATGCCAAAGGATACTTTGTTGTCTTTCAATATCGATGATCCTCAACTCACGTTGAAGATTGAGAAACATCTCTCAAGCACTGGGAACTAGATCCTTATGGAAAGGTTGAGGGGCAACCTATTCAGTGTAGTTGTAGTAATTTGGGTCCATATCCTAATTGGATTGTGACCACTACTTTTCATGTGCACTTAATTGGTGCATTCTTGTTGAAAAACCAAAGTATGCATTAACTTTGGCAGACGCGTTTGGCTCTATCCCGTTAGGTGTGCCAGTAAAAATTGTTGGTCCCCTGGCTTGCGGTTGGTATTGGGGGTGGAGGGGCAGTTTCATAAGTGTTGCAGGAGGTGGGGCAAGGTGCATCCTGCAACATGACCTATGGGATTTTAGATGTTGGCTCTTCATGGTTGGTGTTTAGGGAAAAGGGACGGGAGGTCACCTTTAGTCAAGCAAACTAAGATAAGGGTAGGTGAAGCGCTGAATCAAAGCTTTGTTGGGTAGGAAAATAATTTGTTAGGTTGTATTTTTAGAGGTTTCACCTTCTTTTGGTAGAGATCTACGCCATCACTCACTTATGACACGGTGCACGACATTCCCTTCATTGTTGGAAGGAGAAAAAGAATCCAAAGTCTTTGGAAATAGGGCTCACACATTCATATCCTGTCATGGGAGGCATCTGTAAGGGCCTTAATTAAGGTACTCACTCCTAAAGAAAATGCAAGTCTCTTGAACAAGTGACACGATATTCGACACTATGTCGAAGCAAAAGGACACAGTTTGAATAAGGGTCTAAAGAGAAGTCCACATTTCCTAAAAACCCTCTTCTTGAGGTGTAGGATATGAAGAACATGCAAGGACTAGACCAAACTTGTGAGAGTTAAACATATGAAACATTGATTAAAAAAAAGGAAAAGGCATTGAGTACAAAATCCCTATGATTTATTAAGAGCAAACATGCCAAGGAGAGAGAGAATTCCTTAGAAAATATATGCTACATTATGAACCCCTAAATGAAAGGCCATAGAATATTTTTCTCATAAAATTAAAATATTTGCAAATAATACAATATATTTCTTCGCATTATTGAACCAGGGTCCAATATTTTCAACCTTATTTAATTTACAAACCGTCGGGACTTTATAGAACAATCCTCGGTCAAAAAATAATCTTAGAATGATTACAATTATGTTATAATCGATCAACATGTTGAAAAATATAGTGTGGATTTCTCAATTCCTTTTGCTACGGGAAGATGCTTGAATCAAATTAGTTTATCTCAATGCATTTGCCAACTAGGTTCAACCATAGATTCATGACGAATTGATCATAGAAACCATGATTGCATGGGCCAATTTGAGAATAAAAATATGACAATTGCTTAGAAAATTTGTTAGTCATGAAGTCTCCCTCAGGAAATAATATTCCCTAATGATGCATCAGTGGGCCTTGTTGAAGCGAGAGTGTCTCGGGGACATGTGGTGAGTTGATATAATTTTGAAGAGGTACATTCCCTGAGGAGTGTTTAGAAACCTCGTCAGGTTGACACATGTCAGTGATGTCAGGATATTGGAAGCTGGTGAACTACTCATCGCAATCGAATATCGAACGTAAATACAGAATATGTTTAACGATGTAGAAGGAGCCTACAATATACAAGAATGCCTAGATAACAATGAAGATATTAAAAAGTTTGTGACAGAAAAATTTAGGAGTATCATATGGTCAAAATAAAATGGGAATAAAAAAACCCACTATATTCAAGAATTCAATCCCATGGGAGATCATGGGGATAAATCATACATAGGAGCAAATATTAAATGGAGATCTAAAATTATTATATCTCAATTTAGGACAAGTTCTCACCTTTTGAGGTGTGAAACAGGTAGACTGACAATACCTTAAGAAGAATGGAAAAAGAGAATGATTATTTTGCAACATGGGAGTAGTAGAGACAAAGCGACTTTTTATCAAGGAGTGCCCAACATACAATGACATTCATTCCATCTATGTGGTTATTTTATAAAAAGACGATTTAAGTACCCTATTTGAAGAAACACAACTAGACAAAGCAGAAAACCTAGTAATTAAAATTCAGTGTAGAAGAGCTGATTTAAAAAGAACTGACTAAGTATTTAAGGTTTTGGCACCCTATTTTGGGGTGTGTGCTAATTAGAGGGTCCCATAGGTTTTTTTGACATCTCAGATGTTATTAAAATCTTTTATTCATTCATTCATGGGGGAAGGAGGTCTGATAAACAAAAAAAATTCGTACGAGGATTATTTATGTTATTTTCTTAAAAATTAGAAGCTCCTACATTTTAGAAAGTGGGTGAAAATGGGGTGGGGCTAGAAATTGCCTCAAACTTAGAAATGTTATCTACCACTTGTCAAATATCTATGTTTTGATATTAGTTAAAAATTACTTTGGATGGAAAATGAAATTATTTATTTATTTTTATCATGCACAAAAAATAGAAAATAAAGGTAGTGTATTCATGAGACCACCACCTTTCTTAAATTTTAGAGCTTAAATTTTTAAGTTAAACTAGACTATAAAATTTATGGGACCAAAAACTTTAAAATATTCCTCAAAATAGAAAGCAACTCCAACTCTATTTTTTAGGAAGCCCTTTTCCATGGGACTCGAGCCTTACGCAATGCAATTTGAAATATTGATGTAAATTTTATAATATGAATGATTATCAAACTTTCTAATATGTGAAATTATTATGTTGTATACTCTTTTTTTTTGTTAATTTCACTAAAATATATGAATTAAGGATCCCCTTTCACTTAGAATCTAGGAATGAGGGGTCTAGTACCTATTTATTTTGAATTAAGTGTTAGAATTGAAGGGTCTTTCTAGATGTTAGTATAGTCTCTTTTAACTTAGGGTCAAGGATTAAAGGGTATTTTTTAGTTTTTATCAATCATTTCAAGTTAAGGATTCAGGGATCTCTTTTATCTTTTCTCAATCTCCTTTGATTTAGAACTAAAGAGAGATGAATTTTCTTCCATTATTTGTTATAAAGGTGAATTTCAAGGTGCCTCTCACCTCTTTGGTTGTTCTCCTTCAATCAATAACTAATAATTCATGGGTTTTATTGAAAATAAATATTGATTAAATGTTACTTATTTCAATGAGAAAAAATATTTCAAATTAAATATAATCTAGGAAAAATTAAGTTGAATTTTAGCATAGTAACATTGTTTAGAAAACAAGAACAAGAAGGGGATAGAAGAAGAATAGAACCCAAACACCAAATACACACTTTAAAACATTTCTAAGGAGAAATTCAATCTTTAAAGAACACATCCAATATATTAACTAGAAATAATGTGTCATAATACATTACAATAATATGTATCCTTCATTGAGATCTATATTTTTAACCTAGAGGAATTTCAATAATATAATAATACACAAAACTAAAGCTATAGTCTCTAGCCAAATCCGTCTATATATAGGCTAGAGAGACCCAACGAACTAAAAATAGTTATCCAAAATTATGGGCTCAAAATCATGAACCATTTAACTAAGTTAAGGTAGCATACATTCAACTCGTACATTCCTCTTCAAGTGTAACTCCTCCCAACATAGAGAGTAACTCCTATTTTGAGTAGTTTGACCCTATGAATAAGGGGTCTAAGTGTAACTCCCAAGAATTTCAACATGTGGCAATAAATACAATTATATCTCTCTTGCACACAACTATGTTTACTTGAGAAAAGGTGTTAATAAAAGAATGACCTAATAATCCCACTAAAATTTTCATGAGACCAATGACACGTGTGAAGAGTGCCAACAATAAAATCTCAATTTTTCATCCAAGTGGGCATCATTCTCTATGTGGACACTGTATTTAATAATATAAATATTAAATAATTACTTCTATATATAGGAAATCACAAGGTGTACAACAATGTTGTACAAACTACTCTAGTCCTAACACTTCTCCAAACTTTTATTAGTCTTCTCCAATATAGAGTTAAAGAATCAAAAGGCTTATTAACCTTATTTAACTTATATTTAGAGAATGAGGAAGTTTATTATCCTTATTCAACTTAGAACTAGGTACTAGGAGTATTCAATAATTTTAATTGATCTCCTTCAATTTTGAATTAAGGAATAAGGGGTATTCTTCAAATTTTATCAATCTCCTCTAGTTTGAATCTAAGGCTTTGAGATTCACATCAAAATTTTATTGGTCTCTTTTTACTTGAAGGTAACGACTAAGGAAGGCCTTATTTGATTTTAATCAATCACTTTCAATGTATAGTCAAGAACTTGGTATTAATTTTTTTCTAAATGAGTCCCCAACCCTTATGTTAGACCTTTGTAATTAAAAATATTTATCTATCTAATATTTTGTGAGCTAAGTGATTTTTTCACCAGGAAAATTAACACATAAGATAATTCCAACACTTTACTAAATAGTTTAAAATAGTATGATTTAAATGAATTCTATTGTTTTTGATAGGATGAGTATTTGTCATTATTTTGATAACTTCTTGCTAAAGTCTAGGATAGTCTTTTGTGCATTCTGTTTCCTATTCACTACACTCTATTTTATATCATCACAAGACTTGATTACTATTTGGTTTAGATCACTGGCATGCAACCACATGAAATTTTGTCTCATGGATTGAGTTTTCATAAACTTTGGACACACATGGTTGAACATTAATTGATTTCTAAAATGCTATATACTTGTATATGATAAATCTACAATTATGTTTCAATGAATAATTAATCATATGGTGAGTAAATATGTGTTTCATTCCATGTTGGATATATGTCAACTTGTTCCTATTAAAATATTTATGATGTAGATCATTTCATCGAAGGAAGCAAGATCGAGCACACATCTATATGTTTATCGATGAAGACCCTGTCCTGCAGCTAAAGGAACAATAATCAAACTAGTTTGAGAATATAGTTGGTGACAACTAGGAGAATATTAAGTCCAGATGTTGTTCTTAATACTGAGAAAATATAGGAAGTAAGGTGAAGTTGAATTTGTTCTTCATGTTCATTGAAACAGTTCTTGTTCCTATTTCTATGAATGTTTTTACTCATACTTTTTAGTTGCAATAATGTATCCATTGATTCTCTTGGTGTGATCAGTTAGTAGTTAGATTTAGTATTTTATAAGTAAGCTCTACTCTCCTGTGTGAAAGGTAGAAGGGCATTAGTTAATTTTGTTACAGTTGATTATGAGATAGTATACTTTGTTATGTTTTTCCAGCTTTATGAAGACAATTGTACTTATTTTCATATGAATACAATAATGAAGTGTTGAAGATCCATTTTGTGTAATTGAATTATGGATACTCATCCAAGGGGGCTCACTTGGTGAGTAATTCTTGGTACTGTTAGTTTCATATCCTGCAGCTCATAGTTTTTAATTCCAATGTTTATCTATTCTCGCAGCCAAAGCGAGAATAATAGTTAAAGCATGCAAATTGAGCATTAAGAATTTTTCCTCAGCATCAACATTTCAGTTCGGTTACCTTCCAAGTATTTGCTTCTTGCATCCATAGACTAAGTTTTCTTTCATTTCTTTATTCCTGTAGCGTCATAGATAGTGTGGCTTGAGCAGGCACTTGGTGCATATATCTTGCAGATCCATTTCAAGTAATACATCCCTAGATTGATGATTAAATGAGCCTTCACAACAAGGAGGATAGATGCTCATTTAGGATTTCCAATCCTTGAGTTGAGTCAAGAACCTAGTTATTTATCCCTTTGTAAAGTCAAACACTTTTCATAGATAAAATCTATAAAATTATTGATCCTTAAAAAATAGTTAAAAAGATCTATAGAAAAAATGTCAACATAATATAGTGAACCTTATTAATTTCTTTACCTTCTTGAGAATGAAAGAATTAAATATTTTTAAGCTTATGTGATACGTAAAGTTTGAGACTATAATAGTCAAATTAGCATGTGTAGTTTCGTAAATTGTATCAACATATAATTTCTTGCTCACTTAGGCCTCTCTTTAGTTTTCCTAACCTCCTATGCTTGATCATACTTGGTTGTTCTTGTTTTGGTTCAAATTTTGTCTTCTTCTCTCCATTTTGAACCTTGAGTCCTAGTCCTAGCCTTTGTTGGGAGTACTTGGTCGCTTGGGGAAACTTGTTCCTGAGACTAGGCCGTGTGGGGAAACTTAGTTCTAATTATTGGGGGATAATTTCAAACCCTCTAACGGCTATCTTATAGGATTAGAAAAATTAATCTCATGTTGGCTTGTTCCAAAATTTTAAACCCAAAATGCTAGGGAGAGGTATAAAATCAAGCTTACCCACCTCATTTTGACATGCACACACATAAATTCAATTCAAGTGCAAGCACTCAAATTAAAGAGCATCCTAAGGTAAAGTAATCAAACATCCTTTGAATGTATTGAAGACAAGAAGTAATTTTTATATCTACATCATTCATGATGGCATTCATGATCGAGTACTACTAAAGTCAACTCTAAAAAGTCAACATCTTTATAAGTATTTCAACACAAAGAAGGCCTATGAAGGTATAAATATTCATTATTTAGATCTAGCCTTAGCTACATTATAACACACTTTAATTTCTATTTCAATTAATTTTCTGTTTCAAGGTTAATTCCTAAACCGGGGTTTGGCCTCAACAAGCCCCCATCAACCTAACACTTTTTTATTTTATTTTTTGTTTTCAAGTAGAAAGTTATAGATGCACAAATCATGTTTAGATTGAGAAGTAAAATATCTATAGAACCCCATTTTGTAGATCTAAAAAAGTTGGGACTATGTTGCCCTGACTCACATAGTCTAGAGACTAAGTTGCCTCGCTCACCAATTGCCTTCAATTTTTTGCCTAGATGTCTACAATAAGTTCCTCTCTTTCCATATTCTTCAAATCTACTACTAAATTTTGCATATATAATTTTTGTACTATTGCATATGTTGAAAAATATTATTTTACCCTACTTTACCTACCTTTTTCATGTCTCTTTCATAATTACATAAGAATTTGCAACTCCCAATAAAAGACTACTGAATCCACTTTGTGCCTAAACATCTTGAACTAAGTGGGTCATTCTCCTTCCAATTTAAGAGTGAAATAGGCCTAAGATTCGTAGTTTTGATGCATATACTAGAGAACCCAACACATCTTACAACCACACATTATGTTTTTTTGAACCCAACACATCTTACAACCACCTTGCTTCTAATTTGGATGCCTAGATTTTATATGTATGTATCTATTTAAGAATTTATTCACTTATAGATCATAGTTACTTTAAATTTATAATTATATTTTATTTTATGCAATGTTTAAATGGGAAATTTATTAAAGGTTTGCATTGTTTAGATATCTCTTTCAGATTTATATTTGTGTATGAGTTTTATGACCTTGAGCACTACATCTAATATCCTTGTGAGAAGAATATATAGACATTTGGATTCACTAATTTCAAATACTAAGTGTGTAGAAGCTCAGGTCAAATTACATTTTTCATAGGAGTTTAGATGAAACCTCTATGCATACACATGAAATGCCTAACATTGTGAAGTATTATTATTCCCATGATTCTCATGATGAGGATGACTCCTTAAAATGAGTATCTCCTAACCATGATTAAATCTTGTCAATGGCTTGAAAAACCTTGAACAATGGATGGGTCAAAGAATACTTGAATAATGAGCCAATCCCCTTGTGGTGCAGGGCACCTAAGCACATCAAGGAGAATATGAAGCCTCATTATATGTTATGAGTAAATATGCATGTAATAAGGTCATATGGATCATTGGGTAACTTATTCAGATGATTTGGACCCACTTGTAAGACCATTGACCTTGATTGGCACTTATAAGCCTACTTGGTCAAACATGGTCAAAGGATCTATAGTAGTATAGGAAAGGGTAGAATGGGCCTAATAGGATGTTTTGGACCATTTTTGGTCATTTTAGGGTGTTCATAATATATGTAGGGTCAATATGTACAAAAGTGCAAAATTTGTCAAAATGTTGCATGACAACTGGTGGGACTATGAATTTTTTTTATTTTCCTTAATGCTCCTTAAAAGCATTATTTCAAGGTCAAAATATTGTAACCTTTCCCTGTTTCTCATAGTTACATTTGAAGGCATTCTGAAATAGCAACAAGTGTTATTTTTCTATTGAATAAAAGGTGAGTTTTTGATTTGGCGAAAAGATGGGGTTTCACATTTCAAAGTTCCTAGATAGTACGAAATGATGAAAAATTAATTATATCAATCGAACAAGGTGGTAGATAGTAAATAAAGTCATTTGACATGAAGGCATTGTCATTTTTAAGTATGAGATGTTAGTGTATGCATCGATGTAAGACAAAATTCTGGAAACATTTCAAGCAAGCTGGTTTATTGGTGCATGGAGGATTGCAAGACAATTGTTGAAGCTGCGGATAATCAATGAGTTGAATATTCTCTTTGTCTCAATTTGATTTATTTTAAATTTTAGTCATGCCTAAGAAGAAGAAGGAAATTTTTGTAGGAGACAAAAAAATCCATCCTCCATAGTACACCCTACTGAAGTTGTTGTCGTAGTCTCAAGACGTTGGGTCCAAGAGTATGTTTGGTAATAGAAAGAGGCTCGGTGGTTATGCTAATATACCTATACATAGTAGGGCGTTGTTTTGGTCCTTCTATTTCAAAAGGGATGAGAGGATTCCAGTTTGTAACCCCTGGTGCTTGGACATAGCTAAGCTCATAGTGCCCAATGTATTTTTGGATATTGGGCTAATTGATGCTTTGGTGAAGAATTATAGATTTAAAAATAGAAATGTGAGAGAGGATGATGGTAGCCCTTTGTTATGTATAAATAAAAAAATGATCCAGGAATTTTTTAGGCCTAATATTCAAGGGATTTCTAGAATTGAAAGGGAAGGTTTCCACATAGAATATGAACGCCTGATCAAAAGTCTTGGTTTAAGAGAAGTTTTGTTCTTTATGAATATGGAGTACCATAATAAAGTAGCCAAGATGCAAGGTAAAGACCCCTTTCCTACGACTAAATTCATGTGGTTTTTTCAAAGAACTTATTAGGCTTGGGAAAATAGGTGTTGGCTGAATACCACAAGGATAAAATGTCAGTGGATATGATGTACTTGTGCATGAGAACCCACAATTCCCATTTGTCTCATAAATATGACATATCTGCTAAATTGGAAAGACTTTTGAACAGTGAGTTTCTTGAATAAAAGATTCTGGGTGTATCCAAACACTATTCTTTATTATGTGACATGCTCCTCTTTCAAAATAATAGTGCTTTCCAAAATTCTATGAAACTTACCACTGTAGATAGTCATGGAAATAAACTTCATGTGTAATTTCATTATTATTTGAAAACTCATGGATGTATAAAATAGTGAACCAAATCTCATTTGCATTTGGTTCGGGGTGATTAGGTTTTGTGAGTGAAGAGATATATCCAATTTTCCAAAACCAGTCTTCAAACCCTCCCTCTCTAGGGTTTTAACTTCAAATGGCTCTAACTCAACTTTCCACCATTGGAAAACCATTACCTTTTATGGAAAGACAGATCTGGAAATGTACCATAATTTCATGGGAGTTTTAGGCCAGGAATCAAGCACCAAGAGGAGTATTAGGTGTTGATTAACAGGCATATCTACGTGACTAGTTAAATTTTTGTTATGATTGTGGCTTTAGAGGAGTTGGGGAGTGAGTTAGACGTGATATAATGGTCAATTTTGTGGATTGGAGTGTGGGAAGATATATTCTAGTGACTTGTTTGTTGGTATCTGTAGACACCCGAAAATGGACAAACTTGTGACTTTACATTAAAAACACTAATTTTCATCTATTAATTAATGGTTTTTTAATCGTTAATTAATCATCTATTTTCCTCTAAATTCATTCCCCAAATCATCTAATCTAATTCCCAAAATTAATTAAATAATTAATTTTATTTAATTAATTAACCTTAATTGATTAATTACCATTAATTAATT
>MU228509.1:766930-787279 GCA_018584345.1 Thuja plicata
CTGAAGCCATTGACCTAGATTAATCTGACTGTTCATTGTTGAGACCTCATGATAACCTTGCAACTTGAAAAATTTGTAGAACATACACATTGTCAGTCTTCATTCTTCAAAACATAGTGTCTATTGTTCTTGTTCTTTGATCAGTTTCTAAAAATGCAAAAAAAACATCCAAACTATCAAAATGAGTCAAACGTGTTAAAGTCTAGGGTTATCAGCATCAACTGTCTTATAAATCAGAAATCTTGTTCCAGAATTTCAAAAATTGTTAGATGGTGATACCTATCCTCTAGTATTTTTGTTGAGACTATTCTTGTTTACCGCAATTGCCTGCATTTTGCCGCAATTGACAGAACTCTACCATAGTTAACTTGTTTATTTCTGCAATCGACCTTTTTATTACCACAATCGGTGATAAAGTACCACAATTGACCAGTCACTTTTCCACAATCTGTGGAGTTGTGCCGCAGTTGACCAGAGTTATTTTACACCTGTTTTGACCTAAAAACCTTGAAAGAACTCTTCATTTTGTGTCAAAGACCAGTGTCTATCCTAGAAAAATACGAAGAACATTGTCTGAATATATAAACATTAAAGATAATCCCTTCTCTAAAAAGCATGATTATTGTCTAAAACATTGTTAGTTCGAAAGCTCAGACTTGAAATATCTTGATCTAATTATATCAAACATCATCATTATCTCTATCAAGTGACTTTGTCCCAAGCAAAGGTTGATAAATATTATCTTTTACATCATTGCAAATTTGAGATCAAGATATATCTAGACATCTATCCTTAGAATTACCCTTGTCCAAAACATAACTCAGACTTCCTTAGAAAGGTTGTCCTTTTTTGTTTGCTTTATATCACTTGTTTTAGTTACAAAATCTGGACCACACTATGTTTCAAACACCTCATGGAGGGCCTTACACAAGGTCAAAGGCTAGAATACAACCCAATGATTCATATATCAACAAATTCCTCGCTTGGGAAATAGAGAAAGAGAATGATCCTTTCGTAAATACCAGTTCTGCTCTATTCATTGAACAACCCCGTGGGTCAGCTTTTTTCCAAAATGTCATGGAAGAGGAGATTGAAGATGTTGAGGAAGATGCTTATTCCACACAAGTAGTTGACACTGTTGTAGAGAGGAATCCTGAATGTTACTTAGCCATGCTGATAAAGAAGGGAGTCAAACTCCCCGCTGAATTTAGTGTGTCGACCATATGGCCCAAAAACTATCTCGCAGGTCAAAACACTACTCAGTCCTCTAAGATACTATCTGTTATTTCTCAAATATTCCCACCATTGACAACACCCACATTGGCACAAATGATACCCAATCAAACCAATTGCACAAACCAAGCAAGCACATCTTCCACTCAAATCATGATAGGCTCGCAACTAAGTGCACCAATGGTCACTAGTATGCCTCCACCTTCGGTCTCATGGCTTGGACAATCAAGCTCTCATGCTATGACTTTCATCCCACCAAATACCAATTGTTTTGAAACTATGCCTCTACTGCAGTCAATTTCTACTAGTCTTGGGATCAACACATCATTCCCGCAGGGATTCGTCTCTGTAGGTATGACTTACAGTCAATGCCCACCTAAGGCTACACCTTTTCCCATTCCAAAACCAATCCAACCTTAGAAAAAACAGCCCCAACTTCATTTGCCACAATTCCAACCCCTGAAACAACAACCCCGACTTCAGTTGCCTCAAATCCAACCCTAGCAACAACAACCCCAACTTTAGTTTCCACCATTCCAACCCCAGAAACAACAACCCTAGCTACAGTTGCCACAATTCCAACCCCAAAAACAACAACCCCAGCTTTAGTTGCCTCAAATCCAACCCCAGCTTTAGTTGCCACAATTCCAACCCTAGCAACAACAACCCTAGCTTCAGTTGCCTCAAATCCAACCCCACCCTCAGTCACAATAATATCAACCCCACCAGTATCAACCATAGTCCCAACAACAACAACATTCCCAATCCCAACAGAAAATGCAACAAAACCCAGCATGGGCTACTCATGTGCCCCCATTTAAAAATCATGCAGTGGGAAATCAATATCAATTTCCCAGGATGAAATCCTATGTTCCTACTCAAGGGACGTAGAGGCGTAGCCTCATACCTACTACAACATAGATGAACATCATCACACATCAGCCTTAGTATCAAATAGACATGTTGATGCAACAAATGCAAACCCTTCAAACCCAAATGATGGATATACAAAATCAGGGGCAAACTAAATCCTACTGCATAGAGGATTTATAACCACCCCTTTGACCACTCTCTTCACATTTATCCATTCCCAACTCACTTCTCAGTACCAAAATTTGACAAATATAAGGGCAATACCAACCCTATTGAACATATCCAAGAGTTTTTTGCTAGTTGTGTCGAAGTCACACATGATGAGACATATTTAATGTGACTATTCCCACAAAGCTTAGCTGGACTAGCAATGGAATGGTTCTCGCATTTACCTCATGGCATTCAGTCTTGGGGTGAACTGGCTGAAAATTTCATCGCTCACTTCCATCATAACATCGAGTGCAAGGTCAGTATCAAGGACCTTTGTGATATCAAACAGAAGGATGGAGAGTCTTTCATGAAATTCCTATAGAGATGGAGGAATACTAAAAACCGAATAACTTATGATGTGCCCGAACAAGACCTAATATTCATGTTCATTGATAATCTAATCTCAGACATGTCATTCACAACAGAATTGCAGTTAGCTTCTAACTTCACACAACTCATCGAACGAGGATTTTGTTATGAGAAGAACTTAGTCAAACAAGGAATCCTTGCAGATCCAACACAAATGAATACAAACAAAAATGCAACGAACAAAGCTAAGTGGTGGAACAAAAACAAAAATGTCACCAACAATGGTGTCATTGATCTAAAGACAATCAACTACACACAACCCAAGGTGTCACTACAAGGCATGCCTATGGCCAACCAACAAACTTATGTCCCACTCAATAAGCATAAACTCAAAACCAACCTCCCCTTGTCCAAGCAGCCGCTGTGTAGAACAGTCAACAACAAACTCAACACAAACCATGCTTTCAATTCCAGCAATGAGATTTCACAGCATTAGGAGAGTTGATAGAATCAGCTTTGCGAAAAATAATGCAATCCAACACTATCACTCTCCCAAAAATTAGGGAATTTGAACAAGGTGCAAACAAACCAAGGTGGTATAATGATAATGACTTCTGCGAGTTTCTTTGGGTGAAAGGACACAAAATCCCTAACTGTTACCGATTGAAACACGCTATCCAAGATCTGATTGACACATGGGTCATCAATGTAACAAATACCCAAGCCAAAGGAAAAAATGATCACACTATATTCAATGATACATTTCATGATCACAACAAAGGGAAAGCCTTTGGGTCTAGTGGATTGTTAAAACCGGTCATCTATACATATGCCAACAGTGATAATGTTATCAATTACCTCAATCCTTCAGATAGCCATGTGGCTATGATCACTATCAAAGACCAAGGTAACAAATGTGTTGTAACCACGGATCATACCAGAGTTGTCTTGCAGGGAGTACCATCCTCATCTACTATATCTGCCAATCCTAATGCAACCTCAGATCCACAACCAAGCCTAGTGGATCAACTAAAGCACACACCTGCCCAGATCTCCATGTTTGACCTATTGCGCATATCTCCACAGCATAAACTGGCACTTGACCAAGCCCTTCAGAGTGCAGCTGTCCCAAGGGACATAACACCTGAGAGCTTCCAAATGATGGTTAACCATATAGCTACTAACAAACATGCAACATTCACAGACCATGATGTGCCGCCACATAAACCCCTGCATAATGATCCTTTGCACTTGCTTGTCCAGGTCCACAAAAGTAGTATCCGTAGAGTCCTTGTTGATGGTGGGGCTAGATTGAACATCTATACTCTAAAGTTAATCAAGCAACTAGGCTATTCAGAATCAAGCATTGATGTCACGAGGAGAATAAATATCAGAGCTTACGACAAAGAGGAAAGATCCTCTACAGGTATTATCATTCTACCTATCTGTATTGGTCTAGTGGTCAAGAACACTCCCTTCCAGATCCTAGATCTTGAGTTGGGATACAACATGTTACTAGCGAGACCATGGATACATGAAATGAAAGCCATACCTTCAACATATCATCAATGCATCAAGTTCCCACACTAGGGAGAAGAAATCATCATAGAGGGAGATCCCAATCCTTTCCAATACTGTAATGCGGTCCAAATCAACACTGACAACTAGGTACCCTTAAACCAAGACACAAGCATCCCCTCCTCTTCATATTCAAATCCCAAGGATGTCACATGGAAAGCAGGAAAAATATCCATTACCGACAAGGGTTGTGGTGAATACAGCTATGAAGAAGCTTTGACTATCACGAACATGCCTCAAAGCCCAAGAACATATGGCATGCCACAACCGGTTATTATAACCGAAACTCCAGGGCCTATTCTATTCACATGTCCACCCATGAATTTTGTCAGATGGGGGGGCATTGCAGAGGAAAAGCCATTTTAACAAGATATCAGTACATGGTTGTACCAAGATCCACAAGATACATTTCGACAACCCCTACCCTTGTCAAACTATGTAAATGGTTATACAATGTTACAAAGATTTGGTTATGATGGTACAACTGATCTGGGGGCAAGATAACAAGGCTTAATGGAATTGTCTCTCCCACCAACCCATAGAAACAAGAGAGGGTTAGGCTATGGGCAAAAAAGAAACGACCCTATAATCCAAGACATCCCAGTTGATCAGGAACAAATAGCAGAGATGCACCGGGGGCAAAACTCAGAACATGTCTTAATAAGCAACATAATGCAACAATTGTTTCCCGCTAAAGAGGGAACCTCTCAAGCCCGAATAAACCTTAATATAGCCATCAAAAATAAAAAAGGAAGTGAGACATTTGATGATCACTCTATCAAAATTGACTCCCACGAGTACGAGTGGAGATCCCTTCATGACTCTAAACCATTGATCCCAGATTATTCCCCTCGGTTAGCCACCACCATAAAATTGGAAGACTTATTTGACCAAATATCCATTGAAGACCAACCTTTCATACATAAACATGTCGTTATCCATTCTTCAAGTGATGCGTCCACATCACAATCTAGGTTTGTCAAAACCGTATCCGAAGTCCTTTTCAATCAAACAGAGTCAAACCAACACGAGGGCCTATGTCTTGTACACCCAAAACTAATAGAGTGGGATCAACAAGGACCGCCTAATATGGATGTTTTCGAGAATGATGAGGCCATTGCAGAATTCATGGGACTTACAAAGGAAATGCCATCAGGAGACCATAAAGTAGGTTTCTCCATTGACCTCAACAAATCAACATACTTTGGGGAGGAAGCCTCTCTTTCCAGTCATAAAAAAAAATCAAAAAAAGAAAAAAGAATTGTCAGTAAGTGAAAATCAAAAGGTGCTTACTGACACAAAAAATGATAAAAAGCTAAAACAAGATGCATCTTCTAGTGAAAACCTCACTGAGGTGATAGAAGATGGAAAGAAGGAACTCCTCCCCTTAACATAGGAGAAATCAACATTACTAGTAGAAGAAATAGAGGAAGTCAATTTGGGAGATGACAAGAACCCAAAGAACATCTACTTGGCAAAATCACTCACCCCAGAGGAGAGAGAATAGTTCATCAGTTTCTTTAAGGCAAGAAAGATCAATTTTGCATGGTCCTACTCAGATATGCGAGGATTAGATCCAGAGCTTGTACTACATCATATCTTGTCGCTACCCAACACAAAACCAGTCAAACAAAAGCTCAGGAAGATGCATCCCCATGTTGCATTACTAGTAAAGGCAGAATTGAAAAAACTCTTGGATGCAAAGTTCATAAGAGCAATCCCATATGCAGACTGGATATCTAATTTGGTACCAGTTACAAATCATAGTGGTCAGATATAGATTTGCACAAACTTCAGAGATCTCAACATAGCTTGTCCCAAGGATGACTTCCCTTTACCTAACATTGATATGATAGTAGATCTAACCGCTGAACATCAAATACTATTACTCATGGATGGATTTTCAGGGTATAATCAGATAAGGATCGTGCTAGAGGACCAACACAAAACAACTTTCACATGTCCTTGGGCACATATTGTTGGAATGTCATGTCGTTTGGTCTAAAGAATGTCAGAGTAACATATCAAAGGGCCATGATAACTATCTTTCATGATCTCATCCACAAAATAATGGAAGACTATGTAGATGACATACTAGCCAAGTCAATGCTTCACAAGGATCATCTACAAGTATTGGGATCAATCTTTGACAAAATGTAGGAATAAAAGGTCCATTTAAACCCAAATAAATGTGCATTCGGGGTCACAACATGAAAGGTACTAGTGTTCATAGTGTGACATAGAGGCATTGAAGTATACCCAGAGAAATTCAAAGAAATATTGGACATGCCACCATCGTCAAACCTAAGGCAACTGAGGGGGTTACAAGGAAGGCTCCAATCAATCAGGCACTTCATAGCTCAACTAGCAGACAAGTGCCACCCATTCCAAAATCTACTGCACAAAGACATCAAATTCATATGGACAGAGCAATGTAAACAAGCATTCCAAATATTCAAGGACTACCTCCTCAAGTCTCCTATATTGGTGCCACCAGTCCAAGGTAGACCATTGCTTCTATATATCTCAGCAATGAAATCAACATTAGGCGTACTCTTGGCACAACATGATGACACTGGTAAAGAAAGGGCCATCTACCATCTAAGCAAAACATTGGTAGGATATGAGCTCAACTATACACCAATTGAAAAATCATGCCTTGCAGTTGTTTTTGCTTCCCAGAAGCTGAGACATTATATGTTGAGTCACCAAACAAAGTTGATCGCACATATTGATCCCTTAAAGTACCTCCTAAGCAAAGCAATGCTCATCGAATGACTTGAAAAGTGGGTAATGATCTTAAGTGAGTTTGACATTGAGTACACAGATAGAAAGGCCATCAAAGGGCAAGTGATTGCAGACCAACTAGCAGAGGCACCTATTCAGGATCATCAGCCTATCATTTTTGACTTTCCCAATGAATCTATTATGACACTACAACCAGAGATCGAGGTATGGAAAATATACTTTGATGGGTCATGCACGAACCATGGTGTATGGGAAGGAATAGTGCTCGTCACTCCAGAGAATGATACAATTCCAAAATCTTTCAGACTCAACTTCCCCTACACAAAAAACATAGCAGAATATGAAGCACTGGTCATCGGTTTAAATATAGCAATTCAATGGAGAATCAAGAACATTAAGGTCTACAAAGATTCACAGTTGGTCATTAGCCAAGTCAACAATGATTATATGACAAAAGATGAGAAGTTAATACCATACAAGCATAGAGGTAAAGATTGCGCATCGAGTTCCAATAAATCTTCTTCGAGCAAGTACCACGAGCTCAGAACAAAGCTACAGACGTGATGGCTACCATAGAATCACTGATCGATATGCTAGACAATGAAACACGATTCCAGTTTCTAGTAGAACAACTCTTGGTGCCATCACATCAAGCATCCATCACAGAATCAACATACGTCCTTATTGGTCCTGACACCCCATGGTACCAAGATGTATACAACTACCTCCAAAATAGTGTCTTCCCTCCCAACTTGTCTAGAAACCAGAGAAAGTCCCTCATTCGCCAAGCCTATAGGTATACCATCCTCTCAACTAATTTATATAGATGAAGTCTAGATGGAATGCTACTACGATGTCTCACTTCCACGGAATCTCAGAGAGCTCTATATGAGGTACATGAAGGAATTTTTGGAACCCATGGAGGTGGCAACAACTTAGCTAAGAAGATCATTCGCATCGGATACTACTGGCCCACAATAGAGATAGATGCACACAAACATGTACAAAGGTGTAGGCAATGTCATATTCATGGAGACCTCATCCATGCACCAGCCCAAGAACTAAATCCTATCGCATCACCATTGCCATTTTCTATGCGGGGATTCGACCTAGTGGGAAAAATTACACCTTCTTCAACAAATGGACACAAATACATCATAGCAGCAATAGAGTACTTCACTAAGTGGGTGGAAGCAATTCCCCTCACTTACATCATCGGAAAGTAGATATCAATGTTCATACTTAACCACATCATCTGTCAATACGGGATCCCTCAAAACATCCTGACAGATCACGGTATGCCTTTCCAAAACAAAGATGTTGAAGAGCTATGTGAAAAATTCCATATCAAACAAGGGTTCTCTTCATTTTATTATCCTCAAGGGAATGGCCAAGCCGAAGCTACAAACTAAACAATTTTGAAAATCTTGAAGAAAATAGTGAATGAGTCAGGACGAGACTTACATTTACAGTTGAGTCCCGCATTATGGGCATACATAACTAGCGTGAGAAAACCCACATGAGCCACTCCTTTCTCCCTAGTCTATGGATCAGAGGTGGTACTACCCCTCGAAGTGGAAATCTCATCCCTAAGGATATCATTGAAGAACCTGATTACAGATGAAGACTACAAAGTAGCAAGGCTCAGTGAACTGGAGTTACTAGATGAAAGAAGATAGCATGCCTTCAAGCACTTAAAAGGCTATCAGAATCACCTTAGAAGGAACTATCATAAGAAGGTGAGGTCACAAAAATTTGAGGTAGGAGACCTTGTCCTCATGGAAAATCAAAAGAACCAAGCAAAAAGAGTGAAACCAGGAAAGTTTGAGCCTAACTGGCTAGGACCATTTGTCATTGTCAGCTCTACCCACAATGGTGACACTAGAAGGATATCATCTCCTTAGATACATCAAAAGCATGCACCTCAAGAGATTCTATGCTTGAGGTCTCTCTGGTTAAGGCACCTATCTACATATCCAAAAAATACCAAAAACATCAAAAAATACAAAATGTTACCTTGGTAAAAACCTAGCAATCAGGAGCCTTGGTGACAACAACAAAAAATCAAAAAAGCAAAAAAAAAAGAGAAAAAAAATTTCTCTCTCAGTAAAAACCTGGCAAACAGGCGCTATTGAGTAGGTACCTTGGTGAAAACCTGGCAAACAAGTGCTGGGTGTTCAAATCCAGCTTCACCATCAATGAACTCCAAGATCAAAAGCTTGAGCACACTTCAAATACAAGACTGACTACCCAAGCTATATCTAGAAGCACATTCTGCTCTGAGAAAAAACACTTATCTATGGTTAGTACTGTTCCACCAGACTAGGGGGTGATTCTAAATATCCTGAAAAATCCCTAAAAATTAGAAAACTCATCAAAACTCCTAAAAAAAAAAAAAATTGCAAAATCCCAAGCAATAAATCCAACTCAGTTTTCAAGAGAGCAAAGGGCGATCACGCCTAGTCAATCAATGTCACAATCATGAGCTTTGCAAATCAACATTGGTCCCATCTGACACAGCTTTATCAATCTATCAAATCTATCAACAAGCAACTAGTGACCAAGCCAATCTATCAAATGTCACAATCATGAGCTTTGTGAATCAGCATGGGGCCCATCTAACACAGCCTGACTAGCCATACAAATTGATCAAATCAATCAAATCCTATCAATCATCTTACACAGTGATGGATATACTCAAAACTAGATAGATCAATATTATATGAGTCATCTATTACTAAAACCAGACAGACTCAAGCAATCAAGCCAATCAAGCTCATCAAAAGTGTCGAACCAATCAAGAGAATCTAACTAAATCAAGGAACCATCCAAAAATGTTGACTAGGTAAGTCAGTTAGTCAGATATTCTATATTTCGCGGTTATGTTCTTACGCTACTCCAGGAACCACCATGTGAGGAGAGTATGTATGATAGATCATGACTTACTTTCTTTGCTTGCTATCTGTTGAATGTTCACTTCGATTTTAGGGCCATGATGATTTAGGATAAATGTAGTAATGATTTAGGATAAATGTAGTAGGTGCTATCACTTATCTGGCATCCACAAAGTTCCACGATCTGAGCTTAACCCTGGGAAAGAATTGGACATTCCTTCTCTTTTATTTTCTTGTTTAGTTTATAGAATCAAGAGCTCGCGGTGCTATTTAGATGGACTCTGAGTGTGTTGGAGTTCTATCTTGGTTTCTATGGTCTTTTCTTTTTTGCAATCAAGAGCTCACGATGCTATCCAGATGGAATCTGGATGCGTAGGAGTTCTATCTTGTTTTCTTTAGTCTTTTCTTTATGGAATCAAGAGCTCACAGTGTTATCCAAATAGACTCTAGGTGTGTAGGAGTTCTATCTTGGTTTCCTTTTTTCAGTTAATTTAGAGGGAAAAGTGGTATCCAAATGATCAATATCTGGGTGCTTTTGGCTCTCTTTCTTTTCAATAGGGAACATAGCTGAACCCAGATGGTCAATATTTGGGTGCACTAAGTTCTCTTTCTATTCAATCTCTCTACTCCTTCCGCTTATCAAGAGGTCATGGTGGTATCCAGGTGGTATGTGATCTGGATGCATTGGACGCTCTTCAGAATTTCAAAAAATAAAAATGATGCAATGATGACAAATATTGGAAACAAGGGCAATGAATTGGGACACTCATCCTTTTTATCAATTCATATCTATCAAAAAAGCAAAAAAATCCTTTCTATCATGCCATATCTATTAGATCAATCCCAGAGAACATCTATCCAAATTAACTTCTTTCTAATTAACACATGCATTACTCAGATATTTTATGCATAATAGATTGCATTCATTTCATTTAAGTGCATTAAAAAAATGAAAAAAAATATAGCAGCTACATACATGGTAAATCATAAATCACATGCATCTATAAGCATCTCATATAAACATGCATTTTATTTCCATCATCCTGCATAAATATGTTAGTATCATAGGAAAAGTAAAACATCCATCTACGAGTCTGCATAATAGAATCATATTGCATATACATTCTCATAACTTAAAACCAAGTCATGTAGAATCATACATATAGCAAGTAAACCAATGCACATCATATCAAATCACTAGCTTCATCTCATATAAATCAAAATATTTGAGTACAATGAATGGTCGCAAGTCTAAACAAAGGAAGGTAATCAACATATATATCAAAAAATATCAGTGTGTCAGGATACAAAAATGGATAAGAATCAGAGTATATCAAATGAACATCACTGCAAAAATGGTACATGATAGAGAGATATCAAAATCAGCATGTGCTACCCCCACCCTCGCTGCCAGGTGGACGAGGGGGTGGCATATTAGTAGCAGGTCTCTGTGCTGAACTAGGAGCTCCAACACCACTACTTTGTGATCTCTGAGCCCTACTAGATCTTTGAGAGGCTGTATAACTGGGAACTCTCTACTTGGCAGGAATTGCACCCTCATAGTGGCACCTCTAGTACTCAATCTCTCTTTGAGCATCATGCCCAGATCTATAATACCGGTCCAATACATCCTGGTGAGAAGCATCCTATACACTATCAATAAATGAATAGACCTTAGCTCGAGCCCATCGCTCTCTATCCTCAGCTGCTGCAACTCTAGCCTCTGCCGCACTTGTCTTGGCCTCAACAACTATCACTCTAGCCTCCAAAGCAGTGGCATGTGCATCGGAGGAGGTAATTCTAGCATGTAAATTAGAAATCTGCTGTGTAAGTCTCTCTAGATCGGAAGGATCTACATCCATCCCTCCCATGGCCACATCCATGTCACCCTCCTCTGATCTATCACCCAATCCCTCATCTCCCCTCCCCCTCACCACCCAAGAATCATCCTCACTCTTCAAACTCTCCCCAATACTACTGCCTGTACTGCCTCTTCCAGTAGATGAGCTCATCCCTGCACTCCTAGCATCTAAGGCCTCAACATCTATATCCCCTATATCAATATCTACATCCTCTACAACCACCCTCTCCTCCACCCTCGGAGCCAAAACAACACTAGTACGCCGATGTACTCTTCGCACTAATTGAGGTGCCTCCTCCTCCATCGCTTCCTCATCTTGTAATACAACACTCAACCCCACTCTCTGAGCATTTTTCCCGCCACCACTACACCTACCCCTCCTCCGAACTCCACCACCAGCACCCCCAGGACCAGGATCATCTCCCCCATCATCTCCCCTCCCTCATCCTCCATCTCTACCTTCATCCCGTCCACCATATCGACCACCAACCCTACCTCCATCTCGACCTCCAACCCTACCTCTATCACAACCACCATCCCTCCCTCCATCTTGACCTCCCCTGCCTCATCGTACCTAACAGTGCCTCCTCATGAGATTCCTAGCAACGGGACGCAAGACATCTGTAAGTTAAACTAGATGTGTCTGTGCCCAATGAGCATCATACTGAGGTGTGGTGCCTACAAAATATCAAATTCAATATTAGTACCACATCAGATAAGCAACAAGTATCATTAGTAGATAGACTAAAAGTGCAGTAAGGAATTGAACACAATGCATAGAACAACCATACCTGCATCTACAATAGCAGATCATCATGTCCACACCATAAGAAGTAGGCCTACAAACTCAGTCCATGCAGTGTCTAATGAAACGACACCACCCCAGACCACAATAACCCTTGACCTATGAGTAAAATACACATATGTGTTGGACACATCCTACTGCTCTCCAAACTATCACAATACCCTGTCGGTGTTGTGAAAATCAATCATATAAACATGGTGAGTGACACGACCAATCAGGTATCACCGCTAATGGCAAAAAGGAAGATGGATATCCTCCCCATCCCACACAAGGCACTCTCTATATGGTCTCCAAATGAAATAGGGAATCATGTCTAACTACTGACGCTAATACAATAGATGACCCATGTGGGTCTGGACGATGGCTCCATCATACATAAAAACAAATGGCCTGTTTGCAGGCAGATCATGTGTACCGATGAAATGAAATACAACAATGTGCTCCCACACCCATATCTGCAAGAGGGTAGCACCACAGCTGAGCAACTTACCATTAAGGTAAGCTATGTAAAACATATGAAAGTGCATATGCGCCAGCATACATGGCCCCCATGCATAAACAGTATGATCATGGACCATACTCTGCAAAAAAGAACCAAAACCAACAGAAAATCTGTGCTGGCATCGATAGGGCATAAGATGCCACATATCAAACTACCTAGTAAGGTGGATAACCTATCAAGGCCCAAGCCAAGTCGGGACCATAGAATGTCATATGCACTGGATAAACCAAGATGATCCCGGGGCAATCCAGAAAGCTCAGTCAAAGCAATAATACCAGGTTGGGTAACATACTCCACAAGTCCACCCTAGATCGGAAGCTGAAGGATGTGGTACACATCCTCCTACGTAACAGTACACTCTCCAGTGGGTAACCAGAAAGTGCATGTATTAGAATACCATCGCTCTACAAGAGCTGAGATCAGACCCCTATTGGTCATGATCTCTGGCATGTAACAAATCCAGTATAAACCTAAGGCCCTAAGAACTGACCTCTCATCCTCCGATAGCTGGAACCTATATACAAGACCCACCAGTCTAGACTCCCGATAGCGCAGAATCCTCCCGGTGAACTGCACACAACAAAAATTTAGACATATATTAGTAGCAGACATAAATGGAAGTGATAGACACTAGAAAAAGAAGATGTGAGACAAGGAAATCAGGTAAACAGTTAGAAATTTGCAATTGCGGTAATAAAACCTATATATGCGGTACTGTTATGCGATTGCAACACACAATAATCAATTGCGGCAATTAAATTGCAAATGTGGCATATAAACATGGCAAATGCATAACTCTTATCAATTGCGGAACTAAATCGACAATTGCGACATTTAAACCACAGTTGCAGCAAAACCACAGACGATTGCGGCACCTTATGAAAAAAATTAGAAAACAACAATTTTTAAAAGCAAGAAATAAATGCATTAATGACATGCAAAGAGATAAAATTCACTGGACGTCCTGTGCCAGTTGGCCTCTGATATGTCCAGACCCGGTCGGATATGTGTGTGACTCCAGGAAGGCCCGCCATTGCACGAAAATAGGAGAAACAAAATAGAGAAAACTAAAGACAAACTCACCAAGATTTAAAGAGCTCCAAGAAGGCAATGTGACAAATGACTGACTCTCTTGGCTACTTATAGGGGTTTCCAGAAACCCTAATTTCTCTAAGAGGTTTGATTTTCCTTCCCGGTCCCTGGAAACTTTGATAGTCAATATCAGAGGCAATGTAAGACATTTTTCAAATCAGTCAGCTACCCAGATTCAGAAATTGCAGTTTCAACAAATTAATGGTCATGTCGCGACTTTTTTGCTCAAATTTGTTGAGGGGGCATAAATACACCTACTATCACCGAGGAAAGCTAGGGCAAGCTCAAAATCAAAGAATCTTTGACACACTGTGACAAGTCACATCACATCAAAGAGGGGCAAATGTAGACACCCGAAAATGGATAGACTTGCGACTTTATATTAAAAACACTAATTTTCATCTATTAATTAATGGTTTTTTAATCATTAATTAATCATCCATTTTCCTTTAAATTCATTCCCCAAATCATCTAATCTAATTCCCAAAATTAATTAAATAATTAATTTTATTTAATTAATTAACCTTAATTGATTAATTACCATTAATTAATTAATTCAATTCAATTTTCTATAGTTTAAATTCAAATATTTAAACTTACTAATTAAATTCTTCCAATTAAATTAATTTAATTTCATCAAATAAAGCAATTCTAAATAAAAAAGAATTCAATTATCTCACATGTTGAAAATATTGATTAAATAAATGAGTTAAATATTCATTTATCTTCAAAGAGATAACTCCAATCAGATCACATGGGTTACTCCACCCATCTCTCCAGTTCACATGGGTAACTCCACCCACCTCTTCATTTCTAAAAGGTAACTCACAATTAGCTCTTCAGTCAATCAAACTCTATGTCCTCTTTACCAATTAAAGAGGTGAAGTTTACTGATGGCTTCTCCAGTTCCTTTTAATCTTAACCGTTCATCTCCCTATCTCTGGGATTGATCTCAACCGTTTATATCATCCTCAATTCCTATATAATAAACCCTTCATAACCATTTGAAGGATCTAGGATTTCAAGCTCTCGTGCACCATTACTCCATCAGTTTGGTTCTAGCATTCAAGCCATCTTGCGATCACACACCCATTTCAAGTATCAAATTCTCGATGCTTCTCAAGTCATAGACACTGCCCACACCAATACTAAGCATCAAAAATAGTGTTTTGGAAGGAGTAGAGAGAGACAATAGAAGCTTCAAGCACTTTGGGGTTTGCATTCATTTGTTCTCCTTTCTTTGCTTGTACATTTTATTGGTTACGTTTCAAGTTATTCATTATTGGTAGCTTTGTGTATTTGGATTTCTATCATTGTAAACTGTTGCTACTAACCCACGCCTTTCGAAATCTTGGGAACCACGAATCACGAAAGGAGAGGTGTACAATATCAATCCATTTGTGAAGTGTTGCTTTGGAAAAGTGATCTAATTGGCAGTTAAGGCCTAGGCAATCAATCAATCCTTTTTCCATTATTTGGAGGGAACAAGAACCCATCTTAACATATATTAGTAAGCGTCCAATAGGGTATCCTAAACTATGTTTTTCTTTGTAGGTTATTTGAGGAAATCCTAAGCTGTGGTTCAAAAAATGTGAAAGGAGGGCTAGTAGGACACTAGGCCTAATTAGGAAATTACACCCTAGACACTTGGATCAGGCTCTTTGGATGATTGGAATGAGTCAGGAAGGTGTTAAAATGTT
This sequence comes from Thuja plicata, assembly GCA_018584345.1. Classification (NCBI taxonomy): domain Eukaryota; kingdom Viridiplantae; phylum Streptophyta; class Pinopsida; order Cupressales; family Cupressaceae; genus Thuja; species Thuja plicata. Next base: position 782,736 of record MU228509.1, read on the forward strand.
AGGATAGGATTATAAATCATTTCCTTGGAGGTTGGAACCAAAATACCCTTGTACCCAGGGTTTGGCCTATTAGGCATAGTGGATTACTTAAGGGCAATTAATGTGAGAAGTTGTATCAACATGGAGGAGTTGTTTATCACCTTCAATATGTCAACAAAGGGATGTTAGCGGTTTGTGAGAGACCATAAAACATGAACATGAGTGAGGACCTAATTGGATATTTTCTGTAGGAAGGATTGCGGGTGTTTGAGTTCATTCATTGCTTTTACTGGGTACTTTGCATCATAGTGGTATCAAGGCAAGATTGGTCACTCAGGATAAGTGATCTTGGTGTATGTTAGAAGGAGGAGGTGAGAGAGAGGCTAATATAATGCCTCCTAAGAACATCTCTCAAGAGGGAGTGAGGACTATGTTTGAGGAGATGTTTGAAACTAAGGTGAAGGAATTGGAAAAGGCTAAAAGCAAGGGGAAAGAGGTTGAATGTGACTTTGATGATGAATGAGAGAGAGGGGAAGAGGAAGAGTCCCCATGAAAGGAAGTGGAATTTCCATAGAGAATTGGTGGAGTCCCTAAAGTCTATTGGCTAAGATTCCTCAAGTGGTAAGGATGATATCCCTATGTTCAGTGGGAAAATGAATGCAAAAAAAGTCATGTATTGGATAAAGGCATTGAATAATCATTTTGAGTGCAAGGAGATCCCTGGAAATGAGAGGGTGAAGGAAGGTAGGAGCATGATAACATCTTGGGATAAGATGTTGGCAAGGGTGAAAGCACAATTTGTACCAGTGGACTATGAAGTCCAAATTTATAAGAAGATGCAAAGTCTAAGACAGAAAGATCTTGATGTGAGAACATAAATAGAGGAGTTCCATAGGTTAAGTCTTAGAACCAAGAATCACGAGGAGGAACTAGAGAAAGTGGCAAGATATCTTAGTAGATTAAAATATAGTATTCGAGATGAGATCAATATTCTAGCCCTGGACACAGTGAACAAGTGCTTTCAATTAGCAATAATGGTAGAGTGATTAAATTAATAGGGGAAGAGGAGTACAAACCTTTAGAGGAAGAGGGGTTTTTGGTCGCAGAAGTCAACCATAGAGAGCATCAAGAGAATCTAGTCATAGGGAGCAATAAGGAGACACAAACTCAAGGGGGAAATTCAGAGGGAGGACACCTAATGATAGAGGCAGATTTGGGGGATCAAGAAGACATAATGTCATCTTCTATGGAAGTTTTTTTAATTATGGACAAGAGGGACACTTTTCCAAGAGATACCCTGAGATAAATCAAACCAATGGCAAGGGAGAATAATTGGGGACATGACTAATCCAGGAAGAGAACTGCCAAAGTGTGAATTCTCCATCCAAACCTACAAACCTAGAGGAGGGAGAAAATATTATGATGAGGAGGACTTTATTAAAGGGAAACACACCTTAGGAGCCTCCACAAAGTAAGTCTCTCTTCATGACCACACGCAAAGTAGGAGGAAAGGTATGCAAAGTAATTTTGGATTCTGGCTCAACAGATAACCTAGTGGCATTAGAGATGGTTTCTTTGGACTTTTTTGAACTTTTTTGGAGGGCCTTTATCACATGTGCATGTATCTCTTTCATGTTCTCTTTAAATTTATCCCCTTGTGCACTTCTAGGAGTTAGTGAACTGAGTTCTCTCAATTCTATTACACCTCTAGGATGACAATCATACACAATTTCAAATGGAATCCTGCTTGTAATTCTATTCACTGAATCATTATAGGCATATTTTTCTTGCCCAATGATCAAATATCATGCTTGACCCTGTTGTTTTGTAAGGAACCTTAGCAGATTTCCTAATGAAATGTTCACTACTTTAGTTTGACCATCGAATTGGGGGATGGTATGCATATGAAAAAGATAATTGAGTACCAAGTTTCTTCCAAAGGGTTTTCCATAAATGATTGAAATACTTAGTATCCCTATCACTGACTATGTTGAGGGGTAAGTCATGGATCCTCATTATCTCATTAAAAAAGAGCCTTGCTATATATGAGGCATCATTAGTGCTTCTACAAGGAAAAACATGTGTCATCTTTCTAAATCTATCTACTACAGCATAAACACTATCAGCCCCCCTTGGCGTCCTTGGAAAACCTAGAACAAAATCCATGCTTAAACATTCCCATGGCCTTTGAGGTATGGCCAATGGTTGGTATAAACCTATATTTATTGAAGTGCCTTTACCCCTCTAACAAATAACATATTCCACTACAAACCTCCTTACCTCTGCTTGAAGTTTTGGCCAATAGTAAAATCTGTTAATTGGCTCCAAGGTTTTTTCATTCCCAAAATGTCCTCCCAAACTTCCTTGGTGCTTCTCCTTGATGATATTATCCCTCATCGAGTACTGTGGTATGAAAATAAGGTGTCCTTTGAAGATAAACCCATCCTTCACTATATACTCTGAATATACAACATGACATGCATTAGAAAAATGAGTACAAATAACATAAATTTTATCCAAAATCCTTATCACCTTTGTAGAGATCCTTGAGTTCACTTATTCCCACACTTTCAAGTTGTAGTACCTGGATAGTCAAAAAATATTCTACTCAGTGCATCTACCACTTTTTTATATGTTCCCTTCTTGTGTTTGATGGTAAATGTGTATGCTTGGAGATATTCAACCCACTTGAGGTGTCTATGGTTTAACTTGTCTTGACCATTTAGGAAACTAAGTGCATGGTTATTTGTGAATACTAAAAATTCTTTGGGTAGCAGATAATGACGCAACTTTTTAATTTCTTTTACCATGACATGGAGTTCTTGGTCATAGGTAGTGTAGACACCCTAAAATGGACAGGCTTGCGACTTTACATTAAAAACACTAATTTTCATCTATTAATTAATGGTTTTTTAATCATTAATTAATCATCTATTTTCCTCTAAATTCATTCCCCAAATCATCTAATCAAATTCCCAAAATTAATTAAATAATTAATTTTATTTAAATAATTAGCTTTAATTGATTAATTACCATTAATTAATTAATTAAACTCAATTTCCTATAGTTTAAATTCAAATATTTAAACTTACTAATTAAATTCTACCAATTAAATTAATTTCAATTAAATTAATTTAATTTCATCAAATAAAGCAATTCTTAATAAAAAAGAATTCAATTATCTCACATGTTGAAAACAATTATTAAATAAATGAATTAAATATTCATTTATCTTCAAAGAGATAACTCCAATCAGATCACATGGGTTACTCCACCCATCTCTCCAGTCCACATGGGTAACTTCACCCACCTCTTCAGTTCAAAAAGGTAAATCATAATTAGCTCTTCAGTTAACCAAACTCTATCTCCTCTTTACCAAATGAAGAGGTGGAGTTTACTAAGGACCTCTCCTGTTCCTTTTGATCTCAACCGTTCATCTCCCCATCTTTGGGATTGATCTCAACCATTTATATCATCACCAATTCCTATATAATAAACCCTTCATAATCATTTGAACGATCCAAGATTTCAAGCTCTCGTGCGCCATTACTCCGTTAGTTTGGTTCTAGAATTCAAGCCATCTTGCGATCACACACCCATTTCAACTAGCAAATTCTCAACATTTCTCAAGTCATAGACATTGCCCCGCCAATACTGAGCATCAAGAACAATGTTTCAGAAGGAGTAGAGAGAGACAATAGAAGCTTTAAGCATTGTGGGGTTTGCACTCATTTGTTTTCCTTTCTCTTTCTTGCACATTTTATTGATTACGTTTCATCATTATTCGTTATTGGTAGTATTGTGTATTTGATTCATATCAATTGTGAAATCTTTGCTACTGACCCTTGCCTTTGGAAAGCTGGGGAATCCACAGATCATGAGCCAGAAGGAGAGGCGTACATTTTGGTGAACCCGACGTGAATCAAACAACCCAAATATCTCTTGCAGACAAAGAACCAGATTGATCAACCATGGCCGTACGATCATAAATTTAAAAATCAGACTTTTTCTTGATACTTGTATTATTTTGCAATTGCTGGTATTTTGCCGCAATCATCAAAACTGTGTCGCAATCGACTGGTTTAATACCGCAATTGATTGCAGGCTTTCACAGTATTTTTCTATCTATTTCTGTCTTCATTCTTTGGGTACTTTGCCGCAATTGTAAGATCCGTGCTGCAATTGAAATAATTTTGTCGCAGTTGTCTGATCTGTGCCACAATTGATAGCATTTTTCCGCAATCGACAACATTTTCTACAGTTGACAGTGCTTTACCGTAGTTGACAGAAGTTGACCGCATTCGCCAGAAGTTTGCCGCAGTCACCAGAATTTTGCCGCAATCACAACAATATTACAATATCTAATCCTAATCTTCTACCCAGCTGTTTCTAAATTAACATTTTTTTCGATTTCTGTGCAGGATTGGATGAAATCACAGAGGACAGAGAAGGGTAAGTTTTGGTAAGCATCATTCATTATTTCAAAGTTACATATATTCTCATTTTGCAAATAATCCTTTTTGGTACTAACCTATTTAAACAAAGCAAACTAAAAGGAATTCATT
>MU228509.1:787329-817642 GCA_018584345.1 Thuja plicata
ATTTTGGATTTGGGCTTAAAATTGACGTGAGGATTAAAACTGAACAAAGGCAAAGAATCTCTCAATTTGGTGCAATAAAATTGAACAAAGAAATCAACACCTACTTTTGGGCTTAAAATTGAACATTAGTGCTTGTATGGTGGTGTAGCTTAGTTCACATTTCAAACTTTGGAGCTTAATCGATTCACCTTATGTCTTGAGTTTTGGGTGCACTTGCACAAACTGTTAGATTACAAACCTTTATACTTTTTTAGAAAGGCCTATCTAGGGAATGCGCTTCTTCCTCAGAGAACGATCTTAAACCAGTAATCCTTCTGATCGGTATATAAACAAGGTGCGAACCAAAGTTTTGTCTTATCTAGCCAAGCTCGGGCGAGGCATGTTGATGATAGTCTGCATCGGGTGAATATCCCTAAGGAGCCAACATGATCAACTAGGCTCTTAAGTGAGTCACGCACGTACAAACTGATTAGAGAGACACCACGGACCCTTACTACAACCTTGATTAATTAGAGGCCAACCCGTTTTACCTCCGAACAGATACCTTATTATAGTGCAAGGGGTTGCAGAATTTCCCCCCAAGATTCCCAACATATGTGTCCCATGATATTTGTGTACTGAAAGAGATCTTCACTCCATGGCAACAATACCTAGAAACGGAAAAAACACGGGCACCTATGTCGTGGACCTTCGTGTCCTAGTAGTGTGACAATTGTTGTGTGAGCTAACGGACATTCAAGCATTGGGCCTATAACATTGTATTCTGAAGCCATTGACCTAGATTAATTTGACTATTCTTTGTTGAGACCTCGTGATAACCTTGTAACTTGAAAAAGTTGTAGAACATACACAATTTCAGTCTCCTTTCTTCAAAACACAGTGTTTATTGTGCTTGTCTCTTTAATCAATTTCTAAAAATGCAAAATAAAACATCCAAACTGTCAAAACGAGTCAAACGTGTTAAAGTCTAGGGTTGTCAATGTCAACTATCTTGCAAATCAATAGCATTGTGTGATAAAGTACCACAATCGACCAGTTATTTTACCGCAATTAGTGAAATTGTACCACATTTGACTAGATATACTATATTCCTATTTTGACCTAAAACCTTGAAAGAATTTTTCATTTGGTGTCCAAAACTAGTGTCTATCCCAGGAAAACATGAAGAACATTGTGTGAATCTCTAAACATTAAAGATTACCCTTTGTCTGTAAAGCATGATTATTGTCAAAAACATTGTTAGTTCAAAAGCTTAGACTTGAAATATATTGATCTCATCATATCAAACATCATCATCTTATCAAATTGACTTTGTCCAAGGCAAAGGTCAGAAAATCTTATCTTTTATCATTACCACTTTGAGATCAAGTTATATCAAAATCTGTCCTTAGAATTACCCTTGTCCAAAACATAACTCGAATTTTCCTCAGAAAGGATCTTCTTCCTTGTTTGCTTTATATCACTTGTTTTAGTTACAAAACCTGGACCACACTATGTCTCAAACACCTCACGGAGGACCTTACACAAGGTCTAAGGATAGAACTCAACCTGATGAGTCATATATTAACCGTTTCCCCTCTTGGGAAACAGAGCAAGAGAATGATCCCTTTATGAACACCAGTTCTGCTCTATTCATTGAACAACCCCGTGGGGCAGCCTTTTTCCAAGATATAATAGAAAAAGAACTTGAAGATGTGGAACAAGATGCTTACTCCATGAAAGTTGTTGATGCTGTTGTAGAGAGGAACCCTAAATGTTACTTAGCCATGCTAATAAAGAAGGGAGTCAAACTCCCCACTAAATTCAGTGTATCAACTATATGGCCTAAAAATCCTCTCGCAGGTCAAAACACTACTCACACTCCTCAGATACTACCTGTTGTGTCACAGATCTTTCCACCCTTGGTTTTACCCACATCGACATAGACTGTACCCAATCAAACCAATGACCCGACCCAGGATAGAACATCTTCTACTCAAAGCATGACAGGCTCCCACAAAGCGCACCTATGGTCACTAATATGCCTCTACCTTTGGTCTCATGGCCAGGACAATCAAGCTCTCATGCTATGCCTTCCATCCCACCAAACACCAACTATTCAGAAACTATGCTACTACTGAAATCAATTCATGCTAGTCTTGGGACCAACACATCATGCCCGTAGGGATCCATCTCTGCCGGAATGACTTACAGTCAAGGCCCACCCAAAGCTACATCTTTTCCCATTCTGACACCAATCCAACCTCCGTAACAATAACCCTAGCTTTAGTTTCCTCAGTTCCAACCATCGCAACAACAACCCCAGCTTCAGTTGCCTCAAATCTAACCCCCGCAATAGCAACCCCAGCTTCAGTTGCCTCAAATCCAACCTCAGTGACAGCAACCCCAGTTTCAAACCCAACCTCAGCAGCAACAATACCTACCCCAGCATTATCAAACCCAGTTTCAGTCACAACAACAAACACATCGAAACCCACCATGGACTACTCATGTCCCTCTAGTTACAAATCACTCGGTGGGGAATCAATATCAAGTCCCTAGGATGAAATCCTATGTTCCTACTCAATGGACACAGAGGCACAACCTCATACCCACCACTGCATAAAGAAATGTCCACGCACACCAGCCTCAATATCAAACGGACATGCTAATGCAACAAATGCAAACCCTTCAAACCCAAATGATGGATATGCAAAATCAAGGGAAAACTAAATCCTATACCATAGAGGATTTATACCCATACCCCTTTGACCACTCTCTTCACATGTCTCCATTCCCAAATCACTTCTCGGTACTGAAATTTGACAAGTATAGAGGCAGTACCAACCCTATTGAGCATATCCGAGAGTTTTTTTCTAGTTGCGTCGAAGTCGCTCATGATGAGACATATCTAATGTGACTATTCCCACAAAGTTTGGCTGGACTAGCAATGGAATGGTTCTCACATCTACCTCATGGCATTCAGTCTTGGGGAGAATTGGCTAAAAAGTTCATAGCTCACTTCCATCATAACATTGAGTGCAAGATCAACATCAAGGACCTTTGCGATATCAAATAGAAAGATGGAGTCTTTTGTGAAATTCCTACAGAGATGGAGAAATATGGAAAACCACATAACATATGATGTGCCCGAACAAGAATTAATAGTCATGTTTGTTGACAATCTAATCCCAGACATGTCATTCACAATAGAGTTACAGTTAGCTCTGAACTTCACACAACTCATCGAAAGAGGAGTTTGTTGTGAGCAGAACTTAGTCAAATGAGGAATCCTTGCAGATCCCACACAAATGAATACAAATAATAATGCAATGGCAAAAGCTAAGTGGTGGAACAAAAACAAAAATGTCACTAGCGATGGTGTCATTGATGTGAAGATAGTCAACTATGCACAACCCAAGGTGTCACTGCAAGGCGCACCTGTGGTGAACCAAAAACCCACAGGGCCCACTCAACAAGCATACACCCAAAACCAACCTCCCCCTGTACAAGCGGCTGCTATGGCAAGCAGTCAACAATAGAATCAATGCAAGCCACAGTTTTAATTCCAACAATGAGATTTCACACCATTAGGAGAGCCGATAGAATCAGCTTTATGCAAGTTGATACAATCAAACACTATCACTCTCCCATAAATCAGGGACTTTGAACAAGATGAAAACAAACCAAGGTGGTATAATGACAAATATTTCTGTGAGTTTCATCGGGTAAAGGGGCACAAAATGACCAACTGCTACCGATTAAAACATGCTATCCAAGATCTGATCGACACAGGAATCATTGATGTGATGAATACTCAAACCAAAGGCACAACTGATCACACTATATTCAACAATACCTTTCATGATCACAACAAGGGAAAATCATCCAGGTCTGGTGGACAAACAAAAAAAGTTAACTATACATATGCCAATAGTGATAATGTCATCAATTGCCTCAATCCTTTAGATAGTTATGTGGCTACAATCACTATCAGAGAGCAAGGTAACAATTGTGCCATAACAACATGTCATGCTAGAGTCATTTTTTAAGGAGTACCATCCTCAGCTACTACATCAGCCAATCCTATAGCAAACTTGGATCCACAAACAAGCATAGTGGACCAAATAAAGTGCACACCTGCCCAGATCTGCATGTTTGACCTATTGCACATATCTCCATAGCATAAACTGGCACTTGACCAAGCACTTTAGAATGCAGTTGTTGCAAGGGACATAACACCCGAGAGCTTCCAAACAATGGTCAACCATATAGAAGCTAACAAACATGCCACATTCATAGACTGTGATGTACCACCACATAAACCCCTGCATAATGATCCTCTACACTTACTTGTCCAGATCCACAAAAGTGCTGTCTGTAGGGTCCTTCTTGATGGTGGAGCCGGGTTAAACATTTGTACTCTAAAGTTAATCAAGAAACTAGGCTATTTAGAATTAAGCATTGATGTCACAAGGAGGATAAATATCAGAGCTTATGATGAAGAGGAAAGGTCCTCTAAGGGTATTATCATTCTACCTATTCGCATTGGTCCTGTGGTAAAAAACACACCCTTCCAAATCTTAGACCTTGAGTTGGGATACAACATGTTACTAGGGAGACCTTGGATACATGAAATGCAAGTTGTACCTTCAACATACCATCAGTGCATCAAGTTCCCTCACCAAGGAGAGGAGATCATCATAGAGGGAGATCCCAATCCCTTCTAATATTGTAATGTGGTCCAAATCAGCACAGATAACCAGGTACCATCAAATCAAGATGAAAGCATCCCATCCTCTTCAGATTTGAATCCCAAGGATGTCACATGAGCATCTGGAAAGATAGTCATTAAACAAGATGCAGGCATCTCATCCTCTTCAGATTCAAATCTCAAATATATCACACAGAAAGCAGGCAAGATATCCATCACAGATAAGGGCTGTGGTGAATACAAATATGAAGAGGATTTTACCATCACACACATGCCTCAAAGCCCAAGAACTCATGGCATGCCACAACTTGTTATTGCAACAGAAACTCTACAACTTGTTCTATTCAGATGTCCACCCAAAACCTTTGTTCGGTGGGGAGACATAGCGGAAAAAAATCCTTTTGAACAAAACATCAATACTTGGTTATACCAAGATTTCCCTGAGACAATCTGACCTCCATTACCTTTGTCAAACTATGGTAACGGTTACACAATGATACAAAGATTTGGGTATGATGGTAAAACTGGGCTGGGGGCAAGACAACAAGGCATATATGAATTGCCTCTCCTACCAACCCAGAGACACACAAGAGGTTTGGGCTATGGAAAATAAAGCACTAGTCCTGTGATCCAAGACATTCAAGTCAATCACGAGCAAATAGCAGAGATGCACTTGGGGCACAACATAGAGCATGTCCTAATAAGCAACATATTAGTGCAGTTGTTGCCCGCCAAAGAGGGAACCACACAATCCCAAATAAACCTACACTTAGCAATTGACAATAACCAAGGAAGTGAGATATCAGATGAACATTCCATTGAGATTGACTCCCATGAGTATGAGTGGAGATCCCTCCACGACTCTTAACTTTCAATCCCATATCTTTCCCCCCGGGCCGACATTATCATAAATCTAGCAGACCTGTTTGACCAACTAACCATCACCAAACAACCTTGTATAGACAAACATATCATTTATCAAACCTCAAGTGGTGCATCCACATCACAGTCCAATTTTGTAGGCACCATATCAGCAGTCCCATTCAGTCAACAAAAGCCAAACAACAGTGAAAGTGTCTATCTTGTACACCCTGAGCTTATAGAGTGGGATCAACAAGGGCCACCTGATCTAGATGTTTTTGAGAATGATGAGGCAATAGCTCATTTCATGGGACTAAGGGAAGACATTCCGTCAGAAGATCACAAGGCAGGATTCTCCATTAACCTAGACAGAGCAACATACTTCGAGGAGGAAGCTCCTCTTTCCAGTCCACAAAAGAAAAAAGAACAAAAGAAAAAAAAGCTAAAAGAAGACGTATCTTCTGGTGAAAACCTCATTTAGGTGCTAGAAGATGGAAAGATAGAACTCCTCCCCTTAACAGAGGAGAAATCAGGATTATTAGCAGAAGAAATAGAGGAGATCAACTTGGGGGATGACAAGAACCCAAGGATAATTTACTTGGAAAAATCACTCACTCTTGAGGAGAGAGAACAGTTCATCAGTTTCTTCAAGGAAAAAATGATCAATTTTGCATGGTCTTACTCAGATATGCCAGGATTGGATCCAGAGCTAGTGCTACATCATCTCCTATTGCTACCAAATTCCAAACCTGTCAAACAAAAGCTAAGAAAGATGCATCCTCATGTTGCATTGCTAGTCAAGGCAGAACTGAAAAATCTCCTGGATGCTAAATTATCAGACCTATACCATATGCAGATTGGATATCTAATCTGGTACTAGTTACGAAGCATAGTGGTCAGATACAGATTTGCACAGAATTCCAGGATCTAAACATAGAATGTCCCAAGGATGACTTTCCTTTACCAAACATTGATATGATAGTAGACCTAACTGCCGGACATCAAATGCTATCACTCATGGATGAATTTTCAGGTTACAATCAAATAAGGATCTCACCAGAGGACCAACACAAAACAAATTTCACATGTCCTTGGGGAACATATTATTGGAATGTCATGCCGTTTGGTCTAAAGAATGCTGGAGTGACATATCAAAGGGCTATGACAACTATATTCCATGATCTCATCCACAAGATAATGGAAGACTATGTGGATGACACATTAGCCAAATCAATACTTCGAAAGGATCATCTACAAGTTTTGGGACCCATCTTTGATAGAATGCAGGAATTCAAAGTCTGACTAAATCCAAAAATGTGTTCATTCAGTGTCATAGCGGGAAAATTATTGGGGTTCATAGTATCACATAGAGGAATCGAAGTGGATCCAACAAAGGTCAAGGAAATATTGGACATGCCTCCACCATTGAACCTGAGACAACTAAGAGGGTTACAAGGAAGGCTCCAATCAATCAGATGCTTCATAGCTCAACTGGTAGACAAGTGCCACCCATTCCAACATCTATTACATAAAGACATCAAGTTCATATGGATAGAGCAATGTGAACAGGCATTTCAGATATTCAAAGACTGCCTTCTTAAGTCTCCGATATTGGTACCACGAGTACAAGGTAGACCATTGCTTCTATATATCTCAGTGACAGAATCAGCGTTAGGTGTACTCTTGGCACAACATGACGAGACAGGAAAAGAGAAGGCCATTTACTATCTAAGTAGGACTTTGGTTGGATATGAGCTAAACTATATGCCCATTGAGAAGTCATGCATAGTAGTTGTTTTTGCTTCCCAGAAGATTAGACACTACATGTTGAGTCACCAAATGAAATTGGTCGCACATATTGATCCTCTCAAGTACCTATTAACCAAAGCAGCACTCAGGGAAGACTGGCAAAGTGGGTAATGATCTTAAGTAGGTTTGACATTGAGTACGTAGATAGAAAGGATATCAAAGGAAAAGTGACCACAGATCAACTAGTAGAGGCACCAATTCAAGACCACTAGCCTATTGTTTCAGATTTTCCTGATGAATCTATCATGACACTACAACCAACGATCAAGGTATGGCAAATTTATTTTGATGGATCATGTACAAACCATGGTGCGAAGGCAGGGATAGTTCTTATCACTCCAGATCATGATACAATTCCAAATTCTTTCAGACTTAACTTCCAATGCACCAACAATATAGGAGAATATGAAGCACTGGTCATTGGTTTAAAGATAGCCATTCAATGGAGAATCAAGAACCTAAAAGTCTTTGGTGATTTGAAGTTGGTCATTAGTCAAGTTAACAATGATTATATGACCAAAGATGAGAAGCTCATGCCATACAAAGCACAAATGGAATGACTGCGCACCAAGTTTCATTACATTCTCTTTGAGCAAGTCCCAAGAGCACAAAACAAAGCAGCAGATGCTATGGCTACCATAGCATCCTTGATTGATATGCCAGGTAACGATACCAAATTCTAGTTTCTAGTGGAGCAACTCTTGGTGCCATCACATCAGGCATCTATCATAGAATCAGTGTGTGTCCTTGTTGGTCCTGAATCCCCTTGGTATCAAGATGTCTATAGCTATCTCCAAAACAATGTCTTACCCCCAAACTTGTCTAGGAACCAGAGAAAAGCCCTCATCCGCCAAGCCTCTAGGTACACCATCCTCTCAACTACTCTATACCAACGAAGTCTAGATGGAACATTAATATGATGTCTCACTTCCATGGAATCCCAGAAAGCTTTGTATGAGGTACATGAAGGAATATGTGGAACCCATGGAGGTGGCAACAACTTAGCTAAAAAGATAATCTGCATGGGATACTATTGGCCCACAATAGAGACAGATGCACACAAGCATGTTCAAAGGTGTAGATAGTGTCAAGCTCATGGAGACCTCATCCATGCACCAGCCCAGGAACTGAATCCCATTACATCACCGTTACCATTTTCAATGTGGGGATTTGACCTGGTAGGCAAAATCACACCTTCTTCAGCAAACAGACACAAGTACATCACAGCAGCAACATAATACTTCACCAAGTGGGTGGAAGCAATTCCCCTCACTTATATCATTGGAAAAAAAATAGAAATGTTCATACTTAACCACATCATTTGTCGATACGGGATCCCCAAACAATCCTAACAGATCATGGTACACCTTTCCAGAACAAGGATGTTGAAGACCTATGTGGACAGTTCCACATCAAACAAGGGTTCTCCTCATTTTACTACCCTCAAGGGAATGGCTAAGCTGAAGCTACCAACAAAACAATCTTGAAGATTCTGAAGAAAATAGTAAAGGAATCAGGGCGAGACTGGCATTTACAGCTTAGTCCCGCATTATGGGCATACAAAACTAGTGTGAGAACACCAATAGGAGCAACTCCTTTCTCCCTAGTCTATGGAACAAAGGTAGTATTACCCCTCGAAGTGGAAATCCCATCCGTAAGGATATCATTGAAGAACTTGGTTTCAGACGAAGACTATAGAGTAGCAAGGCTCAGTGAGCTAGAATTACTAGATGAAAGAAGGCATCATGCCTTCGACCACTAACAAGGCTATCAGAATCGCCTTAGAAGGAACTATCACAAGAAGGTGAGGCCATGAAAATTTGAGGTAGGAGACCTTGTCCTCATGGAAAATCAAAAGAATCAAGTAGAGTGAGTCAAACCTAGTAAGTTCGAGCCTAACTAGCTAGGACCATTTGTTATTATCAACTCTACTAAGAGTGGGGCATTCATACTAGCAACACTAGAAGGAGATCAGCTCCCTAGTTACATCAAAAACATGCACCTAAAGAGGTTCTACCCTTAAAGGTCTCTATGGTTAAGGAATTTATCTACATATCCAAAAAATACCAAAAAAATAAAAAAATACAAAAGTTACCTTGGTGAAAACCTGGCAATCAGGCGCCTTGGCGACAACCAAAAAATAAAAAAAAGCAAAAAAGTAAAGAGAAAACAAAATTGCTCTCTCAGTGAAAACCTAGAAATCAGGCACTATTGAGTAGGTACCTTGGTGAAAACCTGGCAAATAGGCGCCAAGTGTTCAAATCCAGCTTCACCATCAATGAGCTCTAAAAGCTTGAGAACACTTCAAAATGCAAGACTGACTACCCAAGCAATATCCAGAAGAACAATCCCCTCTGAGCACCAAGCACTTACCCATGGTTAATACTGGTCCACCAAACTAGGGGGCGATTCCAAATGTCCTAAAAAATCCTAAAATCAGAAAACTCATCAAAAATCCTAAAAAGATCAAAATAAAGAGAAAATCAATCTTCATCAAAAACATTCAAAAAATTGCAAAATCCATAGCAGTAAAACCAACTCGATTATCAAGAGAACAAGGGGAAAGCACACCCAGTCAATCAAATGTCACAATCATGAGCTTTGCAAATCAACATTGGGCTCATCTGACACAACTTTATCAATCTATCAATTCAAGCAACAAGCAGCTAGCGACCAAGCCAAACTATCAATTGTCACAATCATAAGCTTTGCAAACCAGCATTGGGCCCTTCTGACATAGCTTGATCAGCTTCCAACATGATCAAATCAATCAATCAATTGTCACAATCATGAGATTTGGAAACAAGCATTGGTCACATCTGACATAGCTTGATCAGCTGCCAACACGATCAGAGCAATCAAATCTATCAATCAATACTGTCACAAACATGAGCTTTGCGAACATGCATTCGGCCCATCTGACACAACTTGATCTACTGCCAACATGATCAAAGCAGTTAAGCCAACAAAGCCTATCCAAAGAGTCGAGCCAATCAAGAGAATCCAACTGCATCGAGGAACCATAAAAAAATGTTGACTAGGTCAGTCAAGCCAGTCAGATGTTAGTCTATATTTCATGGATATGTTCTTACGCTACTCCAGGATCCACCATGTGAGGAGAGTAGCTATGATAGATCATGACTTATTTTCTTTGATAGCTATCTGTTGAATGTTCACTTTGATTTTAGGGCATGATGAATTAGGATAAATGTGGTAGGCACTGTCACTTATCTAGCAGCCACGCAGTTCCATGATCTGAGCTTAAACCTAGGAAAGAATTGGACATTCCTTCTCTTTTAATTTGCTTGTTTTCTTTATAGAATCAAGAGTTTGTAGCACTATTTAGATGGACTCTGAGTTTCTTTGGAGTTCTATCTTGGTTTCTATGGTCTTTCCCTTTATGTTGCAGACAAGAGCTCACAATGCTATCCAGATGGACTCTAGGGGCGTACGAGTTCTATCTTGTTTGCTTGGCTTTCCCTTTCAAAAATCAAGAGCTCACAGTATTATCTAGATGGACTCTGGGTACATAGGAGTTCTATCTTGGTTTCTTTGTTTTGGATTAACTCAGAGGACAAGCGGTATCCAGATGGTCAATATCTGGTGCTTTTGGCTCTCTTTCTTTTCAAACAGGGAACATAATTGAATCCAGATGGTCAATATTTGGGTGCACTATGGGTCTCTTTCTATTCAATCTCTCTACTCCTTCTGCTATCAAGAGGTCATGGCGGTATCCAGATGGTATGTGATCTGGATCATTCGACGCTCTTCTCGAATATCAAAAAATACAAAAAAAGATGCAATGATGACAAATATTGGAAACAGGGGCAGCGACTTGGGACATTCATCCTTTCTATCAGATCATATCTATCCAAACAATGCAAAAAGAAAACTTTTCTATCATCAAATTCTATTAGATCAATCTCAAAGCACATCTATCCAAACTAACTTCTTTCTAACTAACACATGCATTACTCAGATATTTTGTGCATAGTAGATTGCATTCATTCATTAATTGCATTAGAAAAGTAAAAAAAATGGTAGTTGCATACATGATAAAGCATAAAAAAACACATGCATCCATAAGAATCTCATATAAACATGCATCTTATTTACACCATCCTGCATGACATGTCAGTATCATAGGAAGGTAAAAACATCCATATACGAGTCTGCATAATAGGATCATATGGCATATACATTTCATCATCTAAACCACCAAATCATATAGAATCATACATATAGCAAGTAAACCATTGCACATCATATCAAAAAAATAGCTGCATCTAAATGTAAATAAAAATATCTGAGTACAAATGAAAAGTCGCAAGTCTAAACAAATAAGGTAATCAACATGTATATCAATATATATATCAGTGTATCGAGATACAAAAAATGGTACTACTTAGAGTATACAATGAATCACTGCAAAAATGGTACAAGGAGTATAGTCAATAAGAAATACCCCCACCCTCGCCTGGAGGAGCACGAGGGGGAGGCATATCAGAATCTGTCCTATGAGAGGACTCAAGAGCTCTGATACCACTACTCTAAGAACACTAAGCCCTACTAGATCTCTATGATGCTGTGTATCTAGGCACTCTCCGCTCAGCCGGAACTGTGCCCTCATAGTGTCGTCTCCAGTAATTGATCTCCCTCTGAGCCTCTTGCCCAAATCTATAATACCTATCAAGAATATCTCTGTGGGTGATATCTTATACACTATCAATGAAAGAGCGGACCTCGGCCTGAGTCTGTCACTCTCTAGACTCAGCAGCTATAACACGAGCCTCCAAAGCAGTCGCATGGGCATCGGATAAGGCAAGATGGGCCTGCAGACCCTGAACTTGCTGGATAAGGCACTCCACCTCTAAGGGATCATCATCCATACCACCCATCTCCATGTCCATGTCACCCTCCTCCGCCCTTTCCCCTAGCCCCTCACCTCATCTCCATCTGAAAACCACTGAGTCATCACCACTCTCAGAGCTCTCCCCTGTACTGCTCCTGCTACTCCCACTATCACCAGAGGATCCTATCATAGCACTCTACTTGTCAAGAGCCTCCATGTCTAGATCCGCGATCTCCACATCCACATCCTCAATGATAACCCTATCCTCCTCCCTAGGGGCCAAAACTATAGCTGTCCACCTCCAAACCCTCCATACCAACTAAGGTGCCTCCTCCTCTATGGCCTTCTCCTCCTCCAAAATGGCACCCAACCCAACTCTAGGAGCACCAAAATGGCCCCCGCTCCTACCACCCCTAGCCCTAACCCCACCACCAGCACCCCTAGNGACCATGATCATCCCCTCCACCATCTCCTCTACCCCTCCCTCCATCCCTCACTCCATCATCTCCTCTACCCCATCCTCCATCCCTCCCAACATCTCTCCCTCCTCTCCCCCAGCCACCACCTCTCCCTCCATCACGGCCTCCCCTACCACACCGTACTCGTCAATCTCTCCTCATCATAGTCCTAGGAATAGGACACAACACATCTGTCAGTGCAATAGGCCGATGCTACAACCAATAAGCATCATACTGCGGTGTAGTGTCTACAAAAGGCAAATTCAACTATCAGTACCAGAGCAGATAAAGACATAAAGTACCATAACAAGATATGAGCAAGAATCAAAGAGTAGAAAGGAAGTACATATGCATAACAGAAACAAGACAAACCTGGGACCACAGTGGTAGAGTGCCAGGTCCATGCAACAAGAGGCAGCCCTAAGAACTCAGTGCGAGCAACATCTAGTGACACTACAACACCCCAAACACGAGCATCCCTTGACCTTAAAGAAAAATATGCATACGAATCTGATACATCCTGCTACTCTCCAAACTGATGTAACACCCTGTCGGTGTTATGAAAATCTATCATATGTACATGATCACTCACGCGACCAATCAGGTATCTCCATTGTCGATAAAAGGGGAGATGGATGTCCTCTCCATCCCAGATGGGACAATCTATGTATGGCATCTAGATAAAATATGGAGTCATATCTAGCTATTGTTGCCAATATGAAAGATGACCCATATGAGTCTAGACAATCACACCATCATACATATACACATATGACCTATCTACCGGGAGAGCACGGGGACCAATAGGATGGCAGACTGCTATATACTCCCATGCCCAAATCTGAAGTAAAGTAGCACCGCAGCTGAGTGACTTACCATCCAAGTAAGCCACATATAACATGTGAAAATGCATGTGGGCCAACATGCATGGGCCCCAAGCAAAGACGGTATGGTCTCGGACCATACTCTGCAAGACACTACCAAAACCAACAGAAAAACCACGCTGACACTGATCGGGGCATAGTATCCCACGTATCAGACTACCCAGCAGCATGGATAGTCTATCAAGGCCTAATCCGAATCTAGACCAATGAATGTCATAATCTCCTGCAAGCCCGAGCTGATCCCAGGGCAGACCAGAGAGCTCAGTCAAAGCAGTAACACCAGTGCATGTGGAATACTCCACCAGCACGCCCTAGATAGGGAGTTGGAGGATGCGATACACATCCTCTAAGGTCACGGTACACTCCCTAGTGGGTAACTAGAAAGTGCACATCTCAGAGTGCCAACGCTCTATAAGAGCAGAGATTAGACCCCTGTTGGTCATGATCTCAGGCATATAACATATCTAGTATAATCCTAGATCACGAAGTACTGACCTCTCATCCTTAGTCAACTGGAATCGATACACGAGTCCCACCGGTCTGGACTCCTGACAGCGCAAGATACACCCAGTGAAATGCACATAGAGTAAAGAACAAAAAATTATTAGTTTCAGTCATAGAGGAAAGTAACAGAAGCTAAAAATAGCAGATAGCAGACAAAGACATCTGGTAGACAGTGCTAAAAAATCAATTGTGGCAATAAACAGAGGCAAATGCGGTACTTTTAAGTGATTACGAAACATTAACTACAAGTGCGGCAGACAAATGACAATTGCGACACCTTTATCAAATGCGATATATAACCGGCAATTGCGGCATTTAAACCACAATTGCGGCAAAAATGCAGCCGATTGCGACACCTATGATAATTTTTCAAAAAATTACAAATTTTAAAAGCCATAAATAAAGCAATAAATGATACGCAAAGCGAGGAAACTCACTGGACATCCAGAGCCAGTAGGTCTACGGTATGTACAGACTCGGTTGGAAATGTGCACTACGCTAGGAAGGCCCGCCATCACTCGAAAACAAGAAGAAAAAGAAGGAAGAAATCAGAAGCAACTTACCAAGATAATCAGAGCTCCAAATCGCAAAGTGACAAATGAAGAGCTCTCTTAGCTACTTATAGGGGTTTCAAGAAACCCTAATTTCACCCAGGAGCTCCAAAATTTCTTCCCGGTCCTTGAAAACTTCAACAGTCAATTACAGAGGCATTTTCAAGTATTTTTCAAATCCGACAGCTACCCAGTTCCACATTGCAGTTTCAACAAATCAATGCTCATCTCGTGACTTTTCGCTCAAATTTGTTGAGGGGACATAAATACACCTACTAAATGCCAGGGCAAGCTGGGGCAAAATCAAAGAATCTTTGACACACTACAACAAGTCACATCGTATCAAAGAGGGGTAAATGTAGACACCCTAAAATGGACAGGCTTGCGACTTTACATTAAAAACACTAATTTTCATCTATTAATTAATGGTTTTTTAATCATTAATTAATCATCTATTTTCCTCTAAATTCATTCCCCAAATCATCTAATCAAATTCCCAAAATTAATTAAATAATTAATTTTATTTAATTAATTAGCTTTAATTGATTAGTTACCATTAATTAATTAATTAAACTCAATTTCCTATAGTTTAAATTCAAATATTTAAACTTACTAATTAAATTCTTCCAATTAAATTAATTTAATTTCATCAAATAAAGCAATTCTTAATAAAAAAGAATTCAATTATCTCACATGTTGAAAATAATTATTAAATAAATGAATTAAATATTCATTTATCTTCAAAGAGATAACTCCAATCAGATCACATGGGTTACCCCACCCATCTCTCTAGCCCACATGGGTAACTTCACCCACCTCTTTAGTTCAAAAAGATAACTCATAATTAGCTCTTCAGTTAACCAAACTCTATCTCCTCTTTACCAAATGAAGAGGTGGAGTTTACTGAGGACCTCTCATGTTCCTTTTGATCACAACCGTTCACCTCCCCATCTCTGGGATTGATCTCAACCATTCATATCATCACCGATTCCTATATAATAAACCCTTCATAACCATTTGAAGGATCCAGGATAGGCATACAGGTATAATACTTTTTCTTGGCTTCATTCAAATTCTCTAAAAAGAAGTCCACTAGATGTCCATTCTAACTCAAAATTGCACCTATGGCTAATTGGCTTGCTTCACACTCCATAGTGAACAATTGGTTAAAATCAAGGAGCTTTAGAGAAGGTAACTCTACTACTCTTTGTTTTAATAACTCAAATCCTTTATTGGAAGCCTCTATCCACTTAATTTAGCACTTGGTTCCACCTTTGATGGTATTTAGAATGGGTGCACACACATGACTAAATTTTTGGCAAACTTCCTATAAAATGAGGCTAGACCATGAAATCTCCTAACATCCCCTATTGTCTTAGGAGTTCTCCAATTAAGGATTGCCTCAAATTTTTATAGATCCATCTTTAAACACCCTTGGGGAACTACAAAACCAAGATACATAAGATCTTTTTTGAGAAACTCACATTTTTCAAGATTGATCCTGTTGAGGGGACTATGTGACTGATCTCATCAACAGAGGAAGAGTTGTCACCAGCTACCGGGGTACCGGCCAACTTCACCTGTAAAGGTTTTCCAAGGAATAAGTTATTTGGGCCTTCAAGCACCTGAGTGTCAGGTCTCGACGGTGTGGGGAGAGCAGTTGGGCAAGTGACTATTTTTGTTCAGGGGGATAGCTGGTTTTGACTCGTCTTCTTTGGGGATTTCGTTAGTAGGCTGGGGTTTCTTGCAAGCACACATTAGTTTACCAAATAAACATCAAAGGATAGATCAAGTTTAGGAATTTGTTATTCTACTTATAGTCATGCAATATATCTTTAACATCAACAATGCTCTAATGAAATACACTAAATACTGAATGAATACAGAACCATCAGTTCATACATATTCAATAGCAAGGGGAAGGGAAATCATCTAATCTAATAAAACACCAGAGCAAAGAACATTAGAAACATACAATATGAAAGATATATTGCTAACTTGGAGATCAGAACACTAACAACATCATGGCCATAAACTTCTTCCTTCTTCATTAACAAGTTGCTCCAGCATCACTAGTGTGTACATCAATGGCCCCAAGGGAGCATCTAACTACTAAGAACTACTGAGCATTGAGATATGCAACTACTAAGAAATGAAATGCTAAAGGCTAATATTATTGGACTGCAAAATCATCAATTTTTCCGACCCTTGAAATGAGGTCAGACTTATTATTTATACACATAACTTGCCCTAAAACTTAACCTAATCTAACTATACTCTCAACATTAAAATACAATATCTGGTGGCGGGTACTACCTGCACCACTTACAATCACCTTGAAAAGATAAGAGGTCTGACAAGATAGAGGAAGAAGACAAGAAGAAAGGATGGAAGAATCTACCTTGAAAAGAGTGCTGAGAAAGAAAAGAAGAAATTTGATCTTCCCAGAGTTTGAGGCTACATGCCTCATTAATGTGAAATGCGGCTCACTGTCTTCGATGCACCAGGTAGTTAATGTTGGAGTGGCACCTTGGAAAGATCACCTGTCAAGGCCATCCCTCAAACTAACATGCCTTATCGGGGTCACCTACTCTCTGACACCCTTATTAACTACTGGATAAAGATTGGTCAGCTCCGGGGAACCTGGACACGGGTCATTGAGTGAATAAAAAAATTTGGATTTGGAATTTTGGAATCTGGGAGCTTACACTCAAAGAATAATGAGTGTTAAAAAATACACCCTACTAGTGAAAATCCTCGGCATCCGGAGAACTTTATTGTCCTTTGTTATTCTTGAATGCCTCCAAAATTTGGCTAATGCCATCCCCATCTATATCTTTGATACTATTCCACTGGTCGTGGACAATTCCGAACTTCTCTTGAATATCTTTGGCCCCGTCCTGTAATTCATCTACTAATTTCACGGATTCATGAGCCCAGAGCATTATCTTAGATATTCTTGATAATTTCCCTCTGTCAAATTCTCTGGCAGACTAATACTGGGACTCCATCAGCTCATCATATTTAGTGAGGACATAATCCTCCAGGGTGCAAGTTCTAGTGGTGAAGGGATCAACTTGTGAAACCCTTCCAATGAATGCTTTGTATAGGTCCAAAGGATATCAGACTGCCGTAACTTTCTCTTTTAGGGTTGTGACCAGTTGCTTACTTACCTCAATTTTGAGGCCAAGTCTGGAGTACTAGGCCTGGAGTAATTTGAAGGATTCTGCTCCCAAAATTATTGCCTTAGTGATGGCCTCTTCTTTGGAGTTTATTATTTCCTCTAATCCGGTTCTCCAGCCTTCATATTTTTCTATGTTTCCTTCCCATAGGACAATGCCATCGTTTACTTGGCCCAAGAGATTATTGGCCAAGTAAAGGTCTGGGAGTGGCACCTCTAAGAATTTCCTTATGACCTTGATCTGATCAACAATCCACCCATCTACAGCCTATGCCTTCTTCTTCACGGCCGTAAGAAAATCCATGTCACCTTGTGGAAGCGGTGGTCTGGAGGTGGAGGCTTCTAGATGGATTTCGGCCAGTGGCTGAGTAAGTTCTGCTAGAAGTCTGAGGAAATTTTCATTTTTCTCTCTTTCCTCCTTTAACTTCAATGCCTATTTGTCATATCAAGCTTCAACTACCTGGGTTTCCTCTCTTAGCAGGTCTAGCTCACCCTGCTTATCTCTCCTCCCCAAAGGCACCTCTGTGATTGCATAATCTTTGGCCCTTGCTGTTGCCGCATCTACATCTGGGGGAGGGGTTGCAACCAATGCAACTTTATCTCAGCCTAGACTAGTCTGAATGGAATGGAGGGTCTGAGCCTTCTTTTGTTTGGGGGCACCTTGCACTTGTGCCATCATCTTAGCCAGGGAGAGATGAGATTTTGCCTCTATTGGGGCCTTCCTCTTCTTAGAGTCCACCAACCATTATAGTGGTGGGGGTGGCCTTGCTGCCAAAGTTTGATAAAGTGTATCCCCTCTGGGGTTTTTTTGTTTGTCCTCGGTATTTGGAGTCTCTTCAGACTCCCTCTCCGTATTTTCTAGACCACGTGCATTATCCACTTCCATGGTATCAATATTCTCTGCCTCGATGTCCATGTCCTTAGCAGCATCGATAGAATTAACGTTAATATCTTCAGGGTTCTCCCCCTCCTTCTGCTATTGTTGTTGTTCTTCTCTGACATCATCTGCTGGGACATCTTCCTCCATTGGCTTATCCCTCAGAGGTGACAAAGGTGTCCGCATTGGATCTACTTACAATATCACCGGGATCACTTGGCCAAATGTCATGCTGCTCTGGGTGGGCAGAGGCATCTGGAGCATGGCAGCTGAGGTTATAGTTGTTCCCGTAGGTCTGGTTCCCCTAGCTAAAGCCAACTACTCATCCTGCACTTGCCTCTTCTCTTTCACTTTGGTCTCTGTGACCTTCTTTTCCTGGGCATCAGAGACGTCCACCTGTTCAGGCTCTTTTTCTTTTTCCACCGGGACTTCCTGCACAATGGCAGCTTCCTTCTTTGGTATTTCCCCTTCAATGGGGATTATTACTTCCTCCTGGGCGGTGATCTCTTCCAATGCTCTCCCAATATCCCCTTGTAAATTTACAAGTTTGTCTATCCCAAATATATCATCAAAGTCATCATGCGGAGGGGAGGTCTCCAGGGGATTTTCTAGCTGATTGTCTGGCTCAGGGGAGTCTGAGGAGACAATCTATACTTCGGGGATGTTAGGCATCCCAAGCTCTTCTTCCACCCTTGGCTAAGGATTGTTTTCCCTTTTATTCTTCCTCCTAGTTACCAATGGGGGCCTAACATCTAACATAGCTACATGCTCCTCCTCTGCTCTGGTCCCTGTTACCCAGACCATTAATTCTAAAAGCAAAGGAGAGCTAGAAGGGAGGGTAGGTTCTGCCATAATAACTATAATGCCCAGTTGGGTGCTTAATACCTCCTTCATCTAGTGGGATGCCGCCAGTTGG
The DNA here is from genome assembly GCA_018584345.1 of Thuja plicata. Taxonomy (NCBI): domain Eukaryota; kingdom Viridiplantae; phylum Streptophyta; class Pinopsida; order Cupressales; family Cupressaceae; genus Thuja; species Thuja plicata. Next base: position 806,916 of record MU228509.1, read on the forward strand.
AGCTGTAATTGTTTTATGATGGGAACTATGGATGGGACCTGGGGCGGGGTCCCCACTTTTCTCTTTCCTCTATCTGCGCCCTACACAAAGATTCTAGCCCCAGAAGCTGATCTCGGTAGTGATGGGTCAAGTCTTTGTGTAATTTTTGGACACACCTTCTGGAAATGTGCATGGTTGTGTTCAATTACATTGTAGGTGATATCCACAATCATTGGGCCTTCTAAGGTGTCCCAGTCTGCCAGAGGGAGGGCCATTTTATCTACTCCATGTTCTTTGTACTGTGGGTCTTCTGTTGACCCAATGTCTGAAAAGTATTTTGGAAAATTTCAAAGCTTGGGGTGCTTCATCATGCCTTGTGTCATCCAGACAAAATATCAGTTCCGAAATTCAAAATCATCCTGGAAATCTTCCCAAAAATATTCTAAGTGAAGCTCGTGAGGGTCTGCTACCCGGGGAAGTGTCATTACTATATTGTCCAGCGGATCAAAATTCTTCCATTCTAAATAAAATTCTACTAGCCCTAAACTTTTAAGCTCACTATCAGCCTCTTTTGCCACTGCAAGGCTACAAGAATAGTTCCCACAAGTTATTGGGAATGGAATGTTAGTGACCTTATTCAATGCAAAGAAGGCATGCAGCTCCAGAATTTTTCTGCAGTTTTCCAAAATAATTATCCTATCCCCACAATGTTTGTTTAATAGGTAGGGTTTCCCAGAGAAGCCGGTTACCCGAATGTAAGTGTGCTGCTGAAATTGAATGTAGTAATGGCCATAAGTATTGACTAGAGTCATCGCTTCTTTTGATAGCTGGTATCCAGCATCCTAAGTTGGTGTAAGAATATTGTAGTAAATAAAAGCATCATTTACTCTGCAAAAGTTGGGAAAACTGGCCTCCCATTAGATTTGTGGGAAATAATCCCATGGATCATTCTGGCCTTTGCCGATCCCAAGCTCCCCGACCATGAGTAATCCCCTAGTGATGGGGCATTGTTGCGCTAGTGCCCACAAGACATAAGAAGTCATGTAAAATTTGAGGGACCGACCGACCCTGACAAGCTAGGCGTCCACATGATTGGGAATGATTGTTTCCCAATAAAAAGTCTGGCTGCCGAAGGTGATGCCCAACAAGAAGTAATACATCTATGCCGAGAATTCCTAGGCATGGGGATCTCCAAAGACACTGCATAGTGTGATTATCCCCATTTTTATACTCTCTTTAAATTCTATCTGGGGAATCTCCAGCTTCATCTTTCTAAATCTTTCTTAGGAGTCCTAAGCCAGTTGGTGTTGTGGTATTGTTGGGCTGCTTGAGGGAGATTCTCAAATTTAGCAAGTGCCAGGCTCTAGGTGATAACTCTGGGGTTGAAAAATTGGGGGATCGCTAGTCCTAAGGAGAATGTTGTGGCATCCAGAGACACCATGGGCATCGGATAACCCATCAGCATAGGAGCAGCAAGCATGACAACCTGGATGACTATGTTATAGTGTTCTGCTAGGGTGAGGATGAGCTTCGGAGCCTACACTAAGAAGGGGAAGCAGGCAGCCTTAAGGATTCTGGAGGCGGCAACATTGCGTGCCATCAGATCTCCAGACTTGTGTTGTATGAACATTATTTTAACCAGGGCATGCATTTTTTCCCATTCTTCCACACCTGTATTGATAACTAATTGAAGTTTGGAATCAACCTTTGATCCTAGAATAACCTCTCCGTTGAGATATTTCATGGATAGTGGGAGTTTTTCCAAGGCCTTCTTGGCCTTTGTCCTGATAGCTGCCCTAGTTGAAGCAGTAGTGGGGAGTTCCGGGCTCCCGGGTGGGTAAGATGCTGATGCTTCAAACATGATTGATGGGTGATTTTTGGCAACTTGCAAGACCAAATGATCGTCAGTATAGATAATGTAATAAAATTCCAGATCCTAGAGATTTCACCACCACTTTGCGTATATCCTGAAAAATGGTGTTAGTTTGCATCAAACCCTGAAAAGATATATGTATAATGAAATGACTTAGGAATTTGATCTATGCTCAGGCTTCTAGGGATTCTAGCTCATGTGATGAAATAGAATGAAGACCAAATGAGAACTTGGGACCCGGAGTCCAGAAAACTGACTGTTATTGACATGAACAGAAAGTAGCCATACAAGGTTGACATAGAAGCATCATGTGGTCATGTAGTAATGGCATTAACACTGACAACTGTCTAAACATGTGAGAGTATGAATGCCACTTGGGCCAGTTTTGAATTCTCCTGTGTGGGAGAATTAACCTGCCATTAAGGCTGAGCTGACGGAGGAGAGAGAAAATTGTCATGGCTCAAACAGGTGAGGTGCCAAGTTTGAACCAGGAAGACACCTCTCGGGTGAGCTCAAAATTTATGATTTTGACGTGGGGCACGATAAGCTTGCCACTAAACATGGAGGAAGGATATAAAGCAAGGTACAAAAACCCAACAGAGGGCTGAAACACAATGAGGGCCGAAGCACAATTTGTAGGCTGACCCAAAATGAGCCTATATATAGCCATTTACAGGTAATTAAAAAATGTATAGGGTATACAAGCATTTACTCTAATTTACAACTGCACAGAGGGCAGACAAACCTTTGGCAGAGTTGTCCTAAAATGGGAGGTGACAACAAGACCAGAATGAGAAAGCACAAGCAAAAACTAGAAGCAGAAATGGGGAAGAAACTAAAAGAAAAAACCACCAAAAAACACAAACAAAGAAAAAACCAAAAAGCACGAGGGAATAACCAGAAGGGCCTACCTTGAAACGTGAAGAGTGTGGGAGAACAAGCATGGGAGGCACTCTACAACTGATTAGTCTCAAACAAACATGAATGCACAACTGTTAATCATTGTTCAAGAACTATTAATCACTGGGAGCAATTCACACTTAATCACTGCTTAATCACCTTAATCACTCTGGAGTCGCTCTGGGTAATTTGTTCGCGGTAATTGTGATAATGACTGGTGAAACCTATTTATACCCTTAGGGTAAAAACATATCTCGCTCTTTCCTTCCGTAAACTCCAAAAAAGGAAAACCTCTAAACTCTGAGCTTGGGGATTCCATGCAACTGCACCCTCTAGCAAAAGAGGAAATGGTGATAGAGAATCTCAGAGTCTAGAATCTGGTTGGATCAAAGAAGACAAACACTCTAGGGCTAGGCCCTGGAGCAAAGAGGACCAAAAATGAAGAAAATGACCCTTGTGGCAGCAAAGGCCAGAGAAAAACAAGAGGAAAAGAAATGAGGCCAAAAGCAAAAAAGGGGGGACCTAACATTTTGCCTACAAAATGTAGGGATGGGTATGAAGGGCATAAAAAATGGTGACTCACTGGGAAGAATGCCTCATCGCATTTGAGAACTTCAAAATCTTTGGTTAGAAAAACTAGAATTAATCCTTACTTGGAGCATTCTTCTTGCAAGGCGGGAGGTGTCTGAGAAAACCTGACTCATCAATGATTCAATCCTTTGGTCATTCATCAACTGTGAGGTGTGTGCTTTGAAAGAAACTCAAGCTGATGACTTCTAGGAGAAGCAGAGAGGAGGCACTGAATGCATTTAACCAAAATCATCATACCTTGCATGTTTCCCTCGAATACCAAAATTCTCTATTCTTTAGATCTTTTCTTTCTTTTATTATCTTTTGAAGATGGGAAGGTGATACTCCTTTCACCGTGAACCTTAAGCTTAGCTAAGTTTTACGACGATACTTCTTTCACCTTGCCACCCATTTTAAATTGCTGAATAGGAGAGAACATTCCAGACTTGGGATATTTTTATGATTTTTAGACTTGGCCAATAACCATTGCAACTGATCTGTCCTCAAGGACCATGCGATTACTTGCTTCTTAGATTTTTTGTTAACCAATGTCCAGACTTTCAAGATATGAATCCAATGAAGATTACTCATAACCTATTACCATACGCACAAAACTACTCTAGAGTGAAAAAAAATTCCACTGTGTTGACAATAGATTCCAAACTACCTGAAATGCATAAGGTACCATTCTAGGGACTAGATGTCATGCAAAGCATACCTGTCTAAAAGAAGAGGGAAACATGCTGGGAACCTAGAAAACAAATGCAAAAAAAAAGAAAACCAAAAACAAAAGAAAACAAGGAAAAGGAAGGCGGTCCTGGAGGATGGGCGATAAATTATTTACAGGGCCAAGGCACTCTGAAGGAGCACCAAGAAAGGTATTTACAAGCAAGGGCTTTTTTACATATAGTACAACTTTGGGTAGACTTACCACCTACCTCATTCAAAATAGTGCTTGAGAAACTGTCCATCGACAGGCAACGAGACAGCTTCTCCAGTCATGGTACTAAGGTGATAAGTATTTGCCCCACAAATCTTAGAAATCAGATATGGTCTAAGCCAGAGCCTTTGAAATTTGGTGTGCTTTCCTTTCTTTTCTCGGGCCTTGTCCCACAGAAGGACAAGGTATGAAATCTGAAAGGCCCTATATTGGGCTCTTCGGTCAAACCAACATTTAACTACTACTTGATGACATGCAAAATGATCTAGCATCGCATCTCTTTGTTCCTCCATCCTCACCAGGTTTAGGAGCCAAACTTCCATGATGTTTTCCTGGTTGTTGAATTCCTGCATAAACTGTAAGACCATGATTTGTAAGTTTATAGGGAATATTGGATTCTAGCCATAAACCAAATGAAATGGGGAAGTCCCCAGGGCTGCCTTTATTCTGATATGATCTTCCCAGAGGGTGAATCTAAGATTTTGGTGCCAGTCCCAGAGGTTTTGTTCTAACTGATGTTTGATCACCTCCAACAGATTTTTATTAGTTGATTCAGCCACACCATTACCCTGGGGGTAGTAGTTGCTAGAGAAATTCAAGGTGATCTTCCTCTCGTAGGTCCATTCAAGTAACTGCACTGAAGAAAATGTCAGACCATTGTCACACACTATAGAGAATGGCATTCCAAAATGAGTGACTTTGTTTTCTTCCAGGAATTTAATAACTACATCTGTCATGTTGTTTTTGCAAGGAATTGCTTCAGACCACTAGGTACAGTAATCTGTAGCAGTCAGAATGTATCGGTGGTTGGTAGATGATTTGGGGTTGATTTCCCTAATAAAATCAAATGCCCATTGGGCAAAGGGTCTAACTTTGAAGACCAGCTACAAAGGCATGCCCGGGTTCCACTCATGATGTGTCATTGTTTGGCAAGTGTGGCACTTCTTGATGTGAGTGTAGACATCCTTTAAGATGAAGGGCCAATAGTATCTAGCCCAGAGAATCTGGTGGGCAGTGACATCATCTGAGACATGATCGGTTCCAAACTTCCCATGAAATTCTTCAATTATTTTAGCATCTTGGTCCTAATCTATGCACCAGAGGTATATTCCCTCGTAATTCCTACAGAAAAGCATTCCATTTTTTTTATCATGAAGTGTGCGCTTTTCAACCGTAGGGCACGACATTTGTTTGGGGGAAGCACCTCCGGGCATCTGTTGTTGAGAAATAGGTACACCAGATTGGTATACCATGGGTCTTGGGTGACGGACTCCACAGTGTAAGTTTGGAATTCTATGTTTGGAGTTCCTTCTGCCATTGCTCTGCATATTCCCTGGCCTTAGACTATCCGCATGGGTTGCATTTATAGATCATACTCTTGGAGGATGGCCATCCATTTCCCCCCGGCATTTTCCCAGTTCACTCTGTAGCAGTAGAGATTTCACAGCCTGGTCTGGAATGATAACATGCACTTTGCTCTGGAGAATATAGTGGCAAAATTTCTTCACAGCCCGAACAAGAGAAAACACCTGCTTTTCTAGAGATGAATATCAGACTTTGGCATTCTTGAAGGGGGAGCTCATAAAAGTGATGGTTCATTCTTCCCCTTCAATTGCTACAGTAGAATGCGGGGAAGCGAAGGAGTATATGTGAAATGGGAGGGAATAGTTCAAACTTGCTAGGGCTGGTGCCTCCACTATGGTTTTCTTGATCTAGGATAATGCTCACTTTGCTTTGGGGCTCCACTCAATCTTTGTGTCTTTTTTCATCATATCATTGAGTGGTTTAACTATCTCGGTGAATCCAGTGATGAACCTCCAGAAAATTTTTATCTTTCTGAAGAAAGATCTCATTTATTAATTGCTACCGGGCATCTGTAGATTCAATAGTGCTTCAACTCTCTTAGGATCAATGGATATACCCTTCTCAGAGATGATATGCTCGAGAAGTTTCCCTTTTGTGACCCTGAATGTACATTTCTTAGGGTTGAGGAAAATTCCATACCGGTGACATCTCTCACAGATTTGGGCGGAGTGATCACGCCTGTCCCAAGAAAAGATGGTCAAATCATCCATGTAGATGATTATGCATCTATTTACTAGGACTTCGAACACAATGTCCATATCCTTTTGAAATTTTTCCACTATGTTAATAAGGCCAAAGTGCATTCTCTGGTATGAGAACATTCCCCAATTGGTGGTGAACACTATTTTATCTCTATCTTCATACTTAAGAATGAGCTGGTTATACCCAGAGCACCCATCCAAGAAGGACATCATTTGGGATCCATTAACAATTCGTAATACCTCATCCAATGAGGGGAGAGGGTGATTATCCTTCTTAGATGCCTTGTTCAAATTGCAAAAATTCATGCAATGACAGATTTTGTCATTATTCTTCCACACAAAGATGAGGTTGGCAACCTAAGCTGTGTGTCGGATATGAAAGATAATCTGGGCTGATAGTAGTTTCTGAACCTCTTGATGAATTAGAGGTTTGTTAAATGGGTTTACTAGTCTTTACTTTTGTCGGAAGGGCTTAGCATCTGGTTTTAGTGGGATGGTATGGGTCATGATGGATGTGTCATAGGTCTTAAGATCCTCATACCCCCACACAATTACGTCAATGTATTCTCAGAGAACTGTGAGAATCTTCTCCTTCTCCTCTGGGGAGAAGGAGGTGCCAATGTGTACAAATCTCTCTTCATCAGCCTAGCCAATGTTAACCCTTTCAAATTTTCCTCCCTCAGAGGAGGATGATATCTTCTCTCAGCCCTGGGGGTCTGAGTCAAAGATGCGTTCAAGAGCTACCATCCCCTTTAGGATGGTGTTGGTTGGTAAGTTGATAATCCCACATCCTCTTCACCCTGACCGGTATCATCATGATCTCTTTCTTCCACTATATGATCCTCAAAGATGCCAACATTGGCCATGAAGGCCAAAATATGTTGGTCATCCTCAAAAACCTGAAAGTGGGTAAATTGTGTGGGATGGACGGGGTGGGGATCATCTAAATAGAAAAATTCTAGAGCTGAGAGCCACCCATTGGCTTGAGGGTGCTGGAAGAAACAACAAGGGTACTTACATTTCTGGGGGATAAGTTTGATGCCAAAAGCATCAAAATATTCAATGAGGCTCCATGCCTAGTTGCGGTATGTGGCTAGCCTTTTGTTGTGACAAGTATATTGGCTTCGAACCTGTTTAATGAGCAACTTTGAATCACCCATCACCCAGAGGTAGGTGATTCCCCTTTTTAGTGAGAACAAGAGTCCAAGGACCAAGGCCTCATACTCCATGATGTTATTTGTGCAGTTAAACTACAGCCTATAAGATGCGAGGAAGAATTTCCCTCCCGGGTTGATCAGTTCCACTCCGGCCCCACAGCCTTGTTTAGACCAAAATTTGTCAAACTTCAGGGTCCATAGGTTGTTGTTCATTTTCTGGGGCTGGGAAGGCAAAGTGGTATTTGGATTGATTTTGGGAGGATTGGGAGGAGTTTCCCCCAGATTTGATAGTGCATGGGTGAGGTTTTCCTCTGGAGAAGCCTTTGGTTGGGATTCCTGGATAGGCGACACCTTAGGTATTCTGCCAAAATGATTATTGGGTCCAGGCGAATCTTCTTTGTGTTATTTCTCCTAGAGGGCATTGATATGGCAGGTAGCAGCAACAATGCAAGACACGCTCTAATTCATAATGTTTCTGGTAATGCACCCAACACCAAGTGTCAGACAAGAGTGTGGCGAAAGTAGCTACATTACCTTATGAGTTAACCTCACCTCTCAATTTTTCATCTAGGTCCTGGATTCTCTGAACAACTATAGGATCCTCCCCGGGGGTGAAATCAAATGTTAGGATCTCTAGAGGTCTATACACCCCGGGGAAGTCTCAGAGAAAAGGACTTCATTTACCCTCTCAACTTTAGTGAGGGCCTGCGTCATCCTGGGTTCACTCTCTACCTAGATTTGGTTTGATTGCCCCTCCCAGGGGAGCCACAAATGGAAGAAGTCCATGGAGAAATACTCATTAAGGGCCATAGACCACTTATGACTTAACAACATCCCATAAGTTTTGGATATGTCCACCACTTGGATGTTTATTATGCTTGATATCTGGGGGTCTTGGATGAGCTGAATCCGGACGTTCTTCAACTCACCTACCATTTTTACAGCAATTTTGTCTAGTTGGACTACTGTGCCTTTGGATAGAGTGGGAAAGAGTCTAAGCTTCTGATATATAGATAAAGGCATGACATTGCCCGAAGCACCAAAATCTACCAAGTGGTTGTGTAGGTTCTTCTCTTGTATGTTCAAACCTAGTAGGAAGGGAGGATCCTCTATGTTTCCTTGGAAGACAGCCAAGTTGGCATCGTCAAATGTGACATTTTTTGGTGGATGACTGACAGATTCCAGGTTTTCCAAGAGCTTTAGAAGAGACTTCCTCTGCTTGGGACAATTCAACAAAACCTCCATCAAGGTCATGGAGGTGGTGGTTATCTCTAATGCCTTAGTGATGTCAAACCTTTCCCCCGGGTAAAGTTGGCTTCCCTTGGTTGGGTCCTTGTCTTGGTTAGAGCTAGTCCCTTTTGGTGGGAAGGAGTGATCATTTGTATTTTCTTAGGGAGGGGTATCTTTAGGAGGCGTTGGCGTGTAAACTAGCCCTTTACCAGCATGACTCTGACTGTTGTAGGGAGTCTGGGGGCTAGTGAAGGAATTGGCCTATAAGGCCGGGATAGATTAATCAAAGAACCCTTGCAATTTGGGCTCTTCTTCATCCTCTTCGTCTGTCTTGAAGAAGACAGTCTCATAGGTGAAGGCACTGTGAGTAGGCTCTTGTGCAAATGTTTTTGGGGGAGTAGGATTGACAAGTGGTTGTATGTCCGACAGGGAGATCATGATGATCTTCTCCAGTGTGGTATTGTTCACCTCAGAGTGAGAGTCGGTGTCATGCAATCTACACCAATTGGTCAGGGGGTGGAATTCTGCAAGCTTTGCAGAATGACTAGGTCCAGCACCACCCTGAGTGGTGTTTTGGTTCAGAGGAGGACCTTTGGAATTTGCATTGTGTTTCCATTGCTGTTGACTGGTCCAAGGCTCATTGTTTTAGTTTCTTCCTCTAGGATTGGTATTTATTTTTCCAGAGAAAACATTCCCTCTTTGGGAATTTTGGTTGTGGGTCGCGAAAGACCCCACCTTTAGATATCCCATGTCCATAGTCAAGGAGGACACCAATCGCCAGAGGGATTCAACATTGGTGGACAGCTGGGTGTTTGCATCACAGTGTGATTGTTGTTGTGGTTGGTTCTTGGGGAAAGTGGCAGTAGCTCTTGGAGTTGAGGACTTCAATCCTCCAGCCACAGGCAACTAGAAGAAAGGTAGTTTGGAGGGTTGTGTCAGTGGTTGTTGCATTTGCTATGGCTAGTTTTTAGGAATGAATTCTAGACTTGGTATTGTTTGGGTTTGTGATGGATAAACATACCAGGCCTGCTGGTCTATTGGCGGTGGTGGGCCCATGGCCATCATTGGGCCACCCATTGCTGGATTGGGGTTGTATCCCTTGGTGTAAGAAGTTTCGCTGGGTATCATGTTGAATGGTGTGATTTTCCCGATCTCATCGGGAGCCTTACTCAAATCGCGGGACAACCCTAGGGCTAGGTTATAAACCTTTCCAGAGTATCCTAGTCATTCACGATGGTGGTTCTCAAAAGGAGAGTGGAAATAATGGGGTCCAGAGCATTTAGGTATGTTTGGATGGTCACGTTGGTGGATGGGATGAAGGGGCTCATGCACCGCTTCAAGGCACGTTGGAATCGGTGGTTGAATGTTGCAAGGGGTTCATTCAGTTCCTTCCTGATGGAGATAAACTAGTTGTGGGACCATGCGGGGTCCATGTGAATGCAAAAGGCCACCAGGAAGTCGTCTTCCATATCTTGCCAAATGTTGATGAATTTGGCCGGCAAGTTGAGGTACCAGTTCAGCTTGTTCTGTCCTAAGGACATGTTGGTGCCCAAAAATGCAAAATTGGATTTCCTATGGACTTTCCAATCCAATGCTTAGAAACCCAAGTGATTTGGCCAACTAACAAGTCACAACCAAAGCAAGGTTGGAACTCCTACAATTCTGGCTCTACAAAACCAAGGCTGGTAGGCCTATACCTTGACTTATCCTTCAAGTTACAAGGCTTTTTATAGAAGATATGAAACACTTCAACCTTCTCTCTCAAGTATGGCAAGGAACTTGAAAGAAATCTAACTGAAAGAAATATATTTTGAACTATAAACTGAAATACTTTAAGTAATTGAAAGAATGTTTAGTAAATGTGTATGTAATTTGAAATGAATACATAGATAAGATATCTTAAAACTATAAACAATGAACTGAATAACTATAATCCAAATAATGATTAGACTAGTGCCTTATTCTACCATGGGCAATAGAGTCAAGATCATTCCAATCTTATGTTCAACCTT
>MU228509.1:821448-835940 GCA_018584345.1 Thuja plicata
GAAAAGACACAACTCTTATTACAAATTATTTTGAAAAAATAATAAACTAACTAAAAAATAACTACCTAACTTTCGGATTTGGCTTTGGTCAAAAATCCAAAACACCTTGTGAAAAGCTAATATTTTTTCTGGAGATAGAAAATTTGATTTCCCAAACTGGGTCATTTTTAGATTTTTAAAATTTGACCATCTTTCTCCTTTGTCAAAATCATCTTTGTAGCAGGTCTAAATTCTAGCATTTTCTAAAGGCTTCGATTAGTTAGTTCTATTTATTTGTGTCATAAAGCTTCCTCCCTTTGATCTTTTTTTTAATGGAGAAACATGCTTCTTGATAATGGATTGGGACTTCTAAATTATCAAAATTTAGGGTACCACTAGAACAGAGGAAACATCCAGGCCACATCATCCTGATGTTGGACCTGGTGTCAGTCCATGGCATCCTTATAGGCCTGGAGATGTTCTTCTGCAGTTCTGGGGCCTAGGTGCTCATATCTGGTGGAGATCTTCTTCAGATGTGGAGGAAGATTGTTGGTAGCATCAGGGAATTGCCCCATTGGGGAACTAGTGTTACCAAAGTAATTTTCTATTGGGGCTTCTAGATTCTAGCTAGGTTGAGCATTGGTCCCCGTGGTTATCTAATGAGCTTGGGTATTCTAAGGTGTAGCAAATTCCCAGATAAGGTTGGCAGGCGGCTTGGTCTTTGGGGTCCTTTTCTTTTGAGCAGGAGGCTCAAGTTCAACAAACTTTCTAGGGTTTGGGTCTGATCGAAAGATTCTTTCAAAACATGCGGGCAAAAAAGAACCAATTCCGCTAAATATTTGATTCCTAAAACTATGGCTTGGGGAACCCTTAGGCGGTGTAAAGTTAAAATATTCTAAAGGGGATGAGCCCATGCCCTCATTCTAGCACTAGTTTCTATTGATGAGACTTTGTGACCGGTCTCATCAATAGAGGAAGAGTTATCACCGGGTACCGGGGTACCAGCCAACTTCACCTGTAAAGGTTGTTCAGGGAATAAATTATCGGGCCTTCAAGCACTTGAGTGTCAGGTCTCGATGGTGCAAGGAGATCAGTTGGGAAAGTGACTATTTTTGTTTGGGGGATAGCTAGTTTTGACTCATCTTCTTCAATAATTTTGTTAGTAGGTCAGGGTTTCCTACAAGCATGCATTAGTTTACCAAATAAATAGAAAAAGATAGATCAAGTTTAGGAATTTGTTATTCCACTTATAGTCATGCAATATATCTTTAACATCAACAATGCTCTAATGAACTACACTAAATACTAAATGCATACAGAACCATCAGTCCATACATATTTAATAGAAAGGGGAAGGGAAATCATCTAATCTAATAAAACACCAGAGAAAAGGACATTAGAAACATACAGCACGAAAGAGATATTTTTAACTCAGAGATCAGAACACTAACAACCTCATGGCTAGAAACTTCTTCCTTGTTCATTAACATGTTGTTTCAACATCACTGGTGTGTACATCAATGGCCCCAAGGGAGCATCTAACTACTAAGAACTACTGAGCATTGAGCTCTGCAACTATTGATAAATGAAATGCTAAAGGCTAATAGTATTGGACAACATAATCATCAATTTCACCGACCCTTGAAATGAGGTTGGACTTATTATTTATACACATAACTTGCCCTAAAACTTAACCTAATCTAACTATACTCTCAAAATTAAAATACAATATCTGGTGGCCGGTACTACCTGCACCAATTACAATCACCTTGAAAAGAGTAGAGGTCTGACAAGATAGAGGAAGAAGACAAGAAGAAAGGATGGAAGAATCAGCCTCGATAAGAGTGCTGGAGAAAGAATAGAAGAAATTTGATCTTCCTGGAGTTCGAGGATACATGCCTATTTAATACAAAATGTGGCTCACTATCTTCGATGCACTAGGTAGTTAATGCTGGAGTGACACCTTGGAAAGATCACCTGTCAGGGCCATCCCTCAAACTAACATGCCTTATCGGGGTCACCTACTCTCTGACACCCTTATTAACTCTTGGATAAAGACCGGTCGGCTCCAGGGAACCTAGACACGGGTCATTGAGTGAATACAAAACTTTGGATTCATAATTCTAGAATCTGGGAGCTTACGCTCAAATAATAATGAATGTTCAAAAATACACCCTGCTAGTGAAAATCCCCAGCATCCGAAGAACTTTATTGTCCTTTTTTATTCTTGAATGCCACCAAAATTTGGCTGATGTCATCCCCATCTATATCTTTGATACTATTCCACCAGTCATGGACAATTCCAAACTTCTCTTCAATATCTCCAGCTCCGGCCCCGTCCTAGAATTCATTTACTAATTTCATAGAGTCATGCGCCTAGAGCATCATCTTAGATATTCTTGGTAATTTCCCTCCGTCGAAGTCTTTGGCAGACTGATACTGAGACTCCATCAGCTCATCATATTTACTAAGGACATAATCCATAAATTTCTCTTTTAGGGTTGTGACCAATTGCTTACTTACCTCAATTTTGAGGCCAAGTCTGGAGTATTGGGCCTCTTCTCTGAATTTTATTATTTCCTCTAATCTAGTCCTCCACCCTTTGTATTTTTCTATGTTTCCTTCCCATAGGACAATGGTACCATTTACTTGGCCCAATAGATTATTGGCCAAGTAAAGGTCTGGCAGTGACACCTCTAAGAATTGCCTTATAGCCTTGATTTTCTCAGTGAGCCACCCATCTACAGCCTGTACCTTCTTCTTCATGGTCCTAAGAGCATCCATGTCACCTTGTGGAAGTGGTGGTCTAGAGGTGGAGGCTTCCAGACGGATTTTGGCCAATGGATGAGAAAGTTCTGCTAGAAGTCCAAGGAGATTTTCATTTTTCTCTCATTCCTCCTTTAACTTCAACGCCTATTTGTCATATCGGGCTTCAACTACCTGGGTTTCCTGTCTTAGCAAGTCTAGCTCACCCTTCTTATCTCTCCTTCCCAAAGGCACCTCTGTGATTGCATAATCTTCAGCCCTTGTTGTTGCCACATCTACATCTGGGGGAGGGGTTGCAACCATTGCAACTGTATCTCCGCCCCAACTAGTCTGAATGGAATGGAGGGTCTAGGCCTTCTTTTGTTTGGGGGTGCCTTGTGCTTGTGCCATCATCTCAGCCAAGGAGAGATGGGATTTTGCCTCTGCTGGGGCCTTCCTCTTCTTATAGTCCACCAACGATTGTGGTGGCGGGGGTGGCCTTGCCACCAAAGTTTGATCAAGTGTATCCCCTTTGGGGTTTTTTTGTTCGTCCCTAGTATTTGGGTTCTCTTAGGACTCCCTCTCTGTGTTTTTTGGACCACCTGCATCATCCACTTTTGTGGTATCAGTATTCTCTACCTTGATGTTCATGTCCTTAGCAGCGTTGGTAGAATCAATGTTAATATCGTCAGGGTTCTCCCCTTCCTTCTGCTGTTGTTGTTTTTCTTCTTCGACATCATCTGTCGGAACATCTTCCTTCATTGGCTTATCCCCCAGAGTTGGAAAAGGTGTCCGCACTGGATCTACTTGCAATATCACCAGGATCACCTGGCCAAATTTCATGCTACCCTAGGTGGGCAGAGGTGTCTGGAGTGTGGCAGCTGAGGTTACAGTTATTCCTGTAGGTCCAGTTCCCCCAGCTAAAGCTAAATGCTCATCCTTCACTTGCCTCTTCTCTTGCACTTCAGTCTTTGTGACCTACTTTTCCTGGGCATCAGAGACATCCACCTGTTCAGGCTCTTTTTCTTTTTCCACCGGGACTTCCTGCATAATGGCAGCTTCCTTCTTTGGTATTTCCCCTTCAATAGGGATTATTACTTCCTCCTGGGCGGTGATCTCTTCCACCACTCTCCCAATATCCCCTTGTAAATTTATAAGTTCGTCTGTCCCAAATATATCATCAAAGTCATCATGCAGAGGGGAGGTCTCTGGGGGTTTTTCTGGCTGATTTTCTGGCTCAGGGGAGTTTGAGGAGGCAATCTGTACTTTGGGGATGTTGGGCATCCCAAGCTCTACTTCCACCCTTGGCTGAGGATTGTTTTTCCCTTTCTTCTTCCTCCTGGTTACCAACAAGGGCTTGACATCTAACATAGCTGCACGCTCCTCCTCCACTCTAGTCCCTGTTACTCAGACCATTAATTATGCAAGTGAAGGAGAGCCGAAAGGGAGGGCAGGTTCCACTGTAATAATTAAAATGCACAGTCGGGTGCTTAATACCTCCTTCATCTAGTGGTATGCCACCAATTGGAGTTGTACTTGTTATGTAATGGGAATTGTGGATGGGACCTGGGGCGAGGTCCCCACTTTTCTCTTTCCTCTATCTGTGCCCTACGCAGAGGTTCCGACACCAGAAGTTGATCCTGGTAGAGAAGGGCCAACTCTTCATGTAATTTTTAGACACACCTTCTAGAAATACGCATGGCTATGTTCAATTACATTGTAGGTGATATCCTCAATCATCGGGCCTTCTGGGGTGTCCCAGTCCACCAGAGGGAGGGCCATTTTATCTACTCCATGTTCTTTGTACTGTGGGTCTTCTGTTGACCCAGTGTCCAAAAAGTCTTTTGGAAAATTTTGAAGCTTGAGACGCTTCATCATGCCTTGTGCCATCCCAAAAAAATGCTAGTTCCAAACTTTAAAATCATCCTGGCAATCTTCCCAAAAATCTTCTAAGTGAAGCTTGTGAGGGTTTGCTACCCGGGGAAGTGTCATTGCTATCTTATCCAACGGATCAAAATTCTTCTGTTCTAAATAAAATTCTTCCATCCCTAAACTTTTAAGTTCACTATCAACCTCTTTTGCCACTACAAGGCTACAAGAATAGTTCCCACAAGTTATTGGGAATAGAATTTTAGTGATCTTCTTCAATGCAAAGAAGACATGCAACTCTAGATTTTGTCTGCAGTATTCCAAAAGAATTATCCTATCCCCAAAATGTTTGGGTAATAGGTAGGGTTTCCTTGAGAAGTCGGTCACCTGAATGTAAGTGTGCTGCTGAAATTGAATGTAGTAATGACCATAAGTATTTACTAGAGTCATCGCTTCTTTTAATAGCTGGTATCTGACATCTTGAGTGGGTGTAAGAATATTGTAGTAAATGAAAGCATCATTTACTCTGTAAAAGATGGGAAAATTGGCCTCCCATTAGATTTGTGGGAAATAATCCCATGGAGCATTTTGGCCTTTTCCAGTCTTGAGCTCCCCAACCGTGAGTAATCCCTTGGTGATGGGGCATTGTTGTGCTAGTGCCCACAATACATAAGAAGTCATGTAAAATTTGAGGGACCGACCAACCTTGACGAGCTGGGCGTCCACATGATTGGCGATGATTGTTGCCCAATTGAAAGTTTGGCTGCTGGAGGCGATGCCAAACAAGAAGTAATACATCCATGCCAAGAATTCTTGAGCATGGGGCTCTCTAAAGACTCTAAATAGTGCGATTATCCCCATCTATATACTCTCTTTAAATTTTGTCTGGGAATCTCCAGCTTCATCTTTTTGAAATCTTTCCTGGGAGTCCTGAGCCAATTGGTGTTGAGGTATTGTTGGGCTGCTTGAGGGAGCTTCTCAAATTCAGCTGGTGCCAGGCTCTGGGTGATAACTGTAGTGTTGGAAAATTGGGGGATCCCTAGTCCTGAGGAGAATTTTGCGGCATCCAGAGACACCATGGGTGTCAAAAAACCCGTCGGCATAGGAGCGGCAAGCATGATAGCCTGTACGACTGTGTTGTAGTGTTTTTCTAGGGTGAGGATGAGCTTCGGAGCATGCACTAAGTAGGGGAAGCAAGTGACCTTAAGGATTTTGGAGGCAGCCACATTGAGTGCCATTAGATCTCTGGACTTGCATTATATGAAAATTATTTTAACTAGGGCTTGCATTTCTGCCCATGCTTCGACAACTGTATCGGTAACTAATTGAAGTTTGGAATCGACCTTTGATCCAAGAATAACCTATACCTTGAGATATTTCAGGGATAGTGGGAGTTTTTCCAAGGCCTTCTCAGCCTTTGTCCTGACAACTGCCCTAGTTGAAGCAGTAGTGGGGAGTTCCAGGCTCTCGGGTGGGGAAGATGTTGATGCTTCAGACATGATTGATGGCTGATTTTTGGTAACCTGCAAGACCAAATGTCCGTCAGTATAGATAATATAATAAAATTCCAGATCCTGGATATTTCACCACCGCTTCATGTATATCTTGAAAATGGTGTTATTTTGCATCAAACCTTGAAAAGATATATGTATACTAAAGTGACTTAGGAATTTGATCTATGCCCGGGCTTCTGGGGATTCTAGCTCATGCGATGAAATAGAATGAAGACCAAAGGAGAACTTGGGACCCAGAGTCCAGAAAACTGACCATTATTGACATGATTAGAAAGTAGCCATACAAGGCTGACATGGGAGCGTCACATGGTCATGTAGTAATGGGAGTAATGTCGACAGCTGTCCAAACATGTGAGAGCATGAATGCCACTTGGGCTGGTTTTGAATGCTCGTGTGTGGGAGAATTAACCCACCATTAATACTGAGCTGATAGAGGAGAGAGAAAACTACCATGGCTCAAACAGAAAAGGTGTCGAGTTCAAACCAGGTGAACACCTCTCGGGTGAGCTCCAAATTTGGGATTTTGATGTGGGGCGTGATGAGCTTGCCACTAAACAAGGAGGAAGGATATACAACAAGGTAGAAAAACTAGACATAGGTCTGAAACACAACAAGGGTCGAAGAAAAACTCGTAGGCCAACCAAAAATGATCCTATATACTACCATTTATAGGTAATTACAAAATGTATAGGGTATACAATAATTTACACTAATTTACAACTGCATAGAGGGTGGAAAAACCTTTGGTAGAGCCATCCCAAAATGGGAGGTGACAACAATACCAGAACGAGAAACCAGAAGCAAAAACCAGAAGTGGAAACAAGGAAGAAACCAAAAGCAAAAACCACCCAAAAAAAAAAACAAAGCAAAAACCAGAAAGCACGAGGGAAGAACCAGAAGGGCCTACCTTGAAACATGGAGAGTGTGGGAGAACAAGCATAGGAGGCACTCTACAATTGACGAGTCTCAAACGACCACGAATGCACAACTGTTAATCGTTGTTCAAGCACTATTAATCACTAAGAGAAATTCACACTTGATCGCTGCTTAACCACTCTAGGTAATTTGTTCATGGTAATTGTGATAATGACTGGTGAAACCTATTTATACCCTTAGGGTAAAAACATATCTTGCTCTTTCCTTCTGCAAACCCCGAAAAAGGCAAACCTTCAGACTTCGGGTCTGGGGATTCCGTACAACTACACCCTCTAGCAAAAGAGGAAACGGTGACAGAGAATCCCAGAGTCCAAAATCCAGCTGGAAAAAAGAAGACAAACACTTCAGGGTCAGACCCAGAGCAAAGAGGACCAAAAATGAAGAAAATGACCCTTGCAGCAGCAAAGGCCAGAGAAAAACAAGAGGAAAATAAATGAGGCCAAAAGAAAAAAAAAGGGGGACCCAACATTTTGCCTACAAAATTCAGGGACAGGTATGCAGGGCATAACAAATCCTCAACTTTTCCACCTACAAATTCTTCATTACCAAGCCCAAATGTCTGATATGCTCCTCTTATCTCCTGCTAAAAATCAAAGTGTCATCAAGATATACAATGATAAATTTACCAAAAAATTATTCCAACACCTCATTCATGGGCCTCATGAATGTGCTAGGTGCATTTGTGAGCCCAAAGGGCATCACCAACCACTCATAGAGATCTTCATTAGTCTTAAAGGTGGTCTTCCACTCATCACCAAGTATGATTCTTATTTGATGAGAACCTAATTTCAAATCTACCTTTGAAAAGAAACATGCTCCACCCAAATTTTCCATTAGGTCTTATATTCTTTGCATTGGAAAAATGTATCTTATGGTTATATTTTTGATGGCTCTCGAATCTATGCACATCCTCCATTTTCCATATTTCTTAGGCACTAAGATAGTGGTAACAACACATGGGATCAAGCTCTTCCTTTTGAACCCCTTATCTAGCAATTCTTAGACTTGTTTGGTAATTTATTCATTTTGACTTTGTGTCATCTTATTAGCAACTTTATTGGGCAAGTTAGCTCCTAGTATGAGATCTATTTGATGGTTAACAAATCTCATGGGTGGAAAATAATCTGGAATATCTTCTTCTACTATGCCTTTGTACTAGTCAATTAACTTCTGCACCTCTTGTGGAACTTCCTCCTTTGGGCTTACTTTGGGTTTCTCTTTAGGCTTTGACTATGATGACATATCCTTGATTTCCCTCTTGTTTCATAATTTTCAATAATTCCTTCCCTCTTAGCAACATGACAGTAGAGCCTACATGAATTCCTCCCCCTTGTTGAGGGAGTGGATCCATTTGAAACTTCTTTCCATTTTTAATGATAACATTGGAGTTCTTCTCCCCTTCATGGACTGTTGTGACATCATATTGACATAGCCACCCTAACAACAAGTGACATGCATCCATAATAAAAATATCACATAACACTCTATCCCTATATCTTCCTATCTCAAAGTCTACCCATGCTTGTTTATCAACTAACACATGTTTCAAATTATGTTTCTCTGCCATTTCAATATCTACTATATTGTTTGTAGACCTTGAATCCACAATGACTTTTAAAATCTTATCATGGGACTTACAAGTGGTTTTTAAGAGGCTTTTCCTTTGGGGAGGATCCTTGGAGTGAGGGACCTTCAATAATGTCATTCTTAGCATCAAATTATTGCCATCCAAGATAGGTCCTACTTTTCTTATAGGTGATGTTACACTTTGGTTGTCTTCTTTCTACACTAGTTGAGTTCTCCTTTCTCCCATGTGTGAACTTGTAGCTTTATAAGGACATCTACTCATAGTATGTCCCACTTAGTGGCAGTTATAACACTTGTCGGTGAAAATACTGGAACCTCTGCCTTGGTTTTGCCCCTACTATTGTTCCTTCCTCTAAATGAACCTTTGAATTGGCCACCTTTGTGTTGGAACTTTGTGCTACTCTCTAGGTTATGTGAATCTTTAGACCTTTGGAAATTTTTCCCTTGGCCAAATGTGCCTCTATCCCTAAAACCTCTTGCACCTCTATTTCTTTGACTTTGTTCTCCTCTTCTCCTTATATTTTTCTTTTCCCTAAGTACTAATTGGAAGCACTTGTCACCTGTATCAGGGGTGAGGATGCTGATTTCATATTTTATGTTTGGCCTAAGTCCATTAAGGTACCTAGCTAACTTGTCCACTTCATCCTCTTGTTTCCTAGCTCTCAAACTCAGCTTATAGAACTCCTCAGTGTAGGAAGTTACATCTAGGTCTCTTTGTTTCAAGTTTTTGAAATTCTTGTGCATTTTCACTTCATAGCATCCTGGTAGGAATTGAGAATTGATCCTAATATTCATTCTCTCCCATGAGGTAATCTTCTTCTTTTCTTCTTGCACTCTTTCTTCTTGCATCATATTCCACCATACTAAAGTTGAGCCCTTCAATATCGACTTAGCCAAGTTAACCCTCTTTTCTTCTACAACCTCTTTGTAGTTGTTGGTGCTCAAATTGACAGATTGGATTTCCTATGGATTTCACTTATCCAATGATTAGAAATACAAATGATTTTCCAACGAACGAGGTTTCAACAACCTCTTGCAATTTTGGCTCCGCAGAACCAAGGCTGGTGTGCCTGTACTTAAACTTATCTTCAAAGTCTTCAAGAGGGTTTTCTATAGAGAATAACTGATAACTTCAAATCCTACTCTTAAGGTGTTAATAAGATCACAAAACTGAAATAATACGTGTTATCAAATATAATGTTATTAAAAATGGCCTTGATATAATTGAGATATGAACTGAATAAGATAAAAGAATATAGTAATTCAAAAATTGAAACAATGAAACCCAATACCACAATTCAAATAACAAGAGGGACCAATGCTTTAATCCAATGAAAGGCAATAGAGTCGATATCGCTTCAATCCTACATTCAACTTCAGAGACAGTTTTAGAAAACAAAACTTATCACCTTAAAGGCATTATGAAATGCACAAATAACTAAAAAGTTTAAATATACTTCAATTGAATATCATTCCTCAAATGATGGACTGATTGATCAAGGCCTTAATTAATAGGATTTTAACCATGCAAAAGTGAGAAGGAAATAGTTGAATATACAAAATATAAACTTGAATTGAAATACATGCAAAATCAAAACTATCACTCTAAAGAATTTCTGATTGGTTTATCTGAAGGACTTGATTGTAAAGAAATAACGAAAATGATTGCACAATGAAAGAAATGTAGACTTATCTCTGCTTGAAAATAAATGGTGTATTGAATCCTTGTATTCAGAGTTTGAATCCATTATCCTTCATTTTATCATTCTTCAAGTTTCCAATATATCAATCATCATGTGTTATTCTCATTTTTGCAGTTTTCTGAATCCATATAAATATAAAATTGAAAGGGTGTGTGAAACATCACACCCTTTCCCTAAAAAATAATCTATAACCGATTATACTATCAATTACATTGCTTTGAGATACAAATATCTTCTTTTCATCAACTACAACTACCAACCATTCGGTTGGATAACCTGCCTTACTGTTTGGTTTGTTTAAAAACTCCCGTAGTGGCAATTGCTTGGTTGGTAATTGACATCTCTGAGAATTTTTAGGATACATCGACCATGTGGTGCAATAAGATAGTGTCTGATATCTTGCTTGCATCGAACCCTACTATATGAGTTGGTGGCAGCAGTTTAATCACTGTTTTGTTGAAGGCGTCCATGCTGTTTTGAGATGTGGTGCCTTTTATCTTCATCGACCCTTGCCATCCTTGCTAATGAAAGAGGTAGTCAAGTTGATGGACACATTTTAAACACTTTGCAGAATGATATATATAGTGACCTTGTGGCATAGGGGGTAGTGATCATGCTTTTTGGAATGTGCAGATCCTACCATGTTTTGTTGCTGGAGATGGCGACCAGTATGATGGACGGTCGATAGAAAAAATCTGTTGCAGATTGCTAGATCAAGTGACTATGTGGCGTAGGAGATGGTACAGTGACCAACATGCTATAGTTTTGTAATAGGTTTGCAGTGTATCCCAGTCTGAATTTATCAATTAGAATGTGTCTATCTTTGTGTTGCACTGTATAATTAGATGATATCCCAATCGTATATCCTTTCATGGTTGTAAATGACTTAGCAGGTTTTAAATTAATAAAACTGCATATATATCCATCCACAGTTGTATTCATAACCTCCGCGACCCCCTTTTCACGCTTTGCAGGTGAATAATTATTTCAACGTCGAAGAGTATGGAGCCATTTGATAAAAACAAATCTGCCACCTTTTCAATCTGCATGTAAAGTCAGATTATCAATGATAAACAACCATATTTTATCAGAAACTTTAACATTTTAAGTTGCCAAATAAGATCTAATCTTAACGTTATCTCTAATACTATTTGTTACTAACACCACCATGCTATAAGGTAAACAAAGGATATGTATTTGATCATGTGGTTGCATATTCTCTAGCATCATGTTCGTCATCATTATGCAATGTTTAAAAAATCACGCAATATAGGCAGTTTATAAAAAAGTTTTAACATTAATTCCTTTAAATAGACAATAGCCACAAATACAAGACGAGATTCATATGATGATAATCAAGCATAGGGAAAAGAAATAAAGCAACTCTATAACATAATATTTTGTCCATTGTATTATACAAGGCTTTAGTTTTTCCTTTTACTAACCCTTTTACTTCGTCAAAAAATTTGTTTTGATTTAATAATAATAGTAATAATCATACCATTTAAAACTTACCTTTCCTTAATGGAAAATAATATGAAAATTACATATTAAGTAGGCATATTATCAATATAATTTTTTCTCATGATGATTGATAAAAAAAATCATAAGTGTATACTAATATCACAAACATCTATGGATATAATAATGTGAACATTTTCATAAATAAGCATGCATTATGTGAGGCCTCACCCCGAGCCCCATCGTAGTTTTCAGTTTTATGCTTATGATAGACTTAGCACATGATACATTTTATTTTGGATACACTATGGACTCTATGGATCTTATATTTTGATGTCTTGATTTGATCATTTTGGACATGACACTTTATGAAGCATTTTGAGGACTATATTATGTTCTTTTCTAGACCTTTATTTTGAGACATTTGATTTGAAAAGAAAGACATTTTGGTTATGTTAGAAGTGATTGATGATATGAGAACTTATTGGAAATGGATATTTAATTTAGACATCATGCAATGTGGATCTTACTCTATGTTATATGCTTAAATGAAATTATTAATTCTTGAGATCATAAGTGATAAATTTAGTATGTTGATATTCCCTTAAGTTAAAATATTGTTTATTCCTTTATGATGTATATTTATCTCCTTGGACTACTGATATTTGAAATTGAGTGTGCAGGTATGAGACCATGGTATTTAATATGGGGAACTAAACATAGGTATAAGTGAACTCAGTTAAGCCAAGATCACATCTAATGAAGAGACAAGATCTCGTTGTATCGTGATTTATTTTGTGAAAGTAAATTGTTTGTATGTATGTGTTTAGTTCATAATGTAAATTCTTATTTAATGTTGTTCTTTATGCTCAAGTGGATGTGCCAAGTGTCTAGTGATGTGTTAATGTTTGTTTGTGTCACTTGACACTTGTGCATGTACATTTGAACCATGACATGTCCACTTGGGAATGGGTGTCCACCTACCTAGGTAAGTACATTAGTGAATCCCCATATGCATACCTTGGTTTGGGGGATGGGGGTGTGGTCATCTCATTAGAATTTCGAAAGTACTCTTATAGTGGTCTTTTGGAGGGGTTAGAAAGTGCCTATGGGTGTGTTGGGGTCATTTTTAGGTAGCCCACTTGTTATAACAATAGATAAGGGCCATTTTAACCCTAGGATAGCCTCTGGTTGACCATGTGACCCTCTTTAAAAGTTGGTTTCCCAAGTTGGACGAAAATCAACTCTTGTGAGGCTTGACCTTGGATAGACAACCTTTCCATCTTTGTGCAAAGACATTATTCACCTTTTTGGAGTTTCCCCTTTTGGATCCATTTTTAGAAAGTTGTAAGAGTTTTAGGGAAGAGAGACCAAATAGAAGGTTTCCCTTCTCCCCATGAGTTTTATAGTGGCTTTTTAGTGGGGACTCTCCATGTGGAGAGTTTGAACACCCACTCTCTAACTTAGAGACTTAGCTAGAGTTGGTGACATTGGAAAGAGGACTTAGGCTAAAGGGAGCTCTTCTACAACTATCTTTCCATAAGCTTGGATCTAGATTAGTGGACATTTGCACTCCATTCTTCTTACTCTATTTTGTGTTGCAAGAAAGGTGATTGTTGTGTGCCTTGTGATAATTTTGTAGTTATGATCTTGTTTTCAAAATTCTATGTTGTTTTGTGAAATATGTGTTTTATTTTTTTTCTTGTAAGTGTTTTTAATGAGAGTCTCAAGGCTCACTCACGCTTGGTAGGGAAGAGCAGCCTTGGGTTTGGAGGAGTTGACAGCCCTTGGTGTAGAGTCTCTCCTCAAGGAGGAGAGGGATAAGTCATGGAGTATGGGATCCATGAAGCCTCCCCTTGTTGTTGTTTTCTTGGGGGAGATATAAGGACATTTTGATGGATTTGTGGGTTTGATTTTGTGATGGAGGTTATTCTCTTTGTGAGCCATGAGAGGGCTTGTTCATAAATTTGTTTTGGGATTGGCCTTCTCCCTTGGCTATTTGGTCCACTCCACCCCAATGTAGGGTCCTTTGAGTGATCCTTTGTGTAAGCCTTTGGAATGGGAGTTTTATGTGTGATGATCATATTTCCTTATGTTGTTGTTTGTTGCATGTCGTTTCCCACCTTTGTTTGGTTCCCCAAGCTTGGGGGTGGCCTCATAAGAGGCCTAGGTTGGGTGGTGAGCAGCCCATGGTTTATTGTGTCCCTTGGTCTTTGATTTTCAGATTTGAAGTTGGAGCCACATGGAAGCTTGTAATGATCTGGGGAGAAAGAGACCTATTTATTATGTACATGTGAAAAGTCATGGACCCTTGTCAAAATAACTGTAAATTGTTTGAAAGTAATGTATTAAGCCATGTGGCTGATTTATGTATTCTTGAAACATTTTATAAGAAACTATTAAATATGACAATTCCATATTTTTGTATTAGGCTCTTGAATAAATAAAAGTTCCTTCCAATGTTGAAAAAGATGTTGTGTAAATCTTGTTACTTTAGGTTACTAAATATTTTCAAATTAATATTGTGCAAGAGTTGCTGCTAGTTACTTCAAATTCTTTTCTAGTATGTGAGATTACTGCTGCAAATAGAGGAGATTAGAAGTTAAAAAAAAAGGATATATATCTGTTATTGTACATGTTTATACTGCTGGATTTATGCTCAATCATATATATATATATATATATATATATATATATA
>MU228509.1:863249-882530 GCA_018584345.1 Thuja plicata
ACTTCTACCCTGGGTTCTAACCCTTCTCAACCCATTCACCCATGCTAATCTAACCCTAATCCTAAATTCTACCCTAACCCACCTCCTAATATTGTCACATTCCATTAAGGAATACTTAACAACTCAACCCACTTGAGAAAGTCCACTTTCTCAAGCTGGACTTTCTTAAAGTCCATTTTCTCAAGCCACTCTCTTCCATCCTCCCTTACCTCTTTAAGGATTTCATTAATGCCTTATTAATGAAAATGCCTTAAGCCTATGTCTCTCCCATGCCTTATTAATGCCTTGGGCATTAATGGCTCTTACATCTTCATTTATGAGTCTTCTAATTCATAAATGAACCTTGTCCCCCCCCCTCTCTCTCTCTCTCTCTCCCATTCTTCTATAAATAGAAGCCTATTTTGAGAGCAATAGGTCGAAATGTGAAGGCTTATTTTCTCTCAAAATAGGCTTATTTGCTCTCAAAACAGGCTTATTTTCTCTGAAATAACAAATTAACAAGAAAACTCACTGTAACTGTGGAACAAAACTTTAACTTTCATTCCCAAAACTTTCAACAACCTCTAAAAATAAGTTACAAGGCCTTTTAAACTCCTTTGGAATTTTTTAAACCACCTTCAATGGCCTATGGAACCGTCAAGCACAACATTGGAAAAGTTTCTCATAAATGTTGCAAAGTTGCACTTTGAAACTTTGCAACTTTTACATCTTTTGCAACTTGTCAATTTTGAACAAGATTTTGAAATCAATAAGATTCCAACCTACTCTAAACACTTAAAAAAGAACCCTAAACAACTTAGGTTACCTTATGGACCTTGGACAAGATATGACCAAGAAGGACTACACTAGGGCTTATAACATTGCCCTGTGGCTTATTTCATAGCACAACAAAAACGAACCTTATAGGTCACCAAAAACCAAAGTATACTAAATTGACTTAAAGACTTACAAAACGTGATTGTGGCTCATGAACCACTTGTGCCCCTAGACCAAATATGATGGTTAAATTTTTTTCATCATAGACCTCACCAAATATATGTTCATAATACATCCTTTGGATACGTCCCACAGGAAGCAACCAAAGAAAACATCACGCCCCCTATCCTTGCTTCTCTAGTACGAAGACATCATAGAGTCTCTCGAGAGACATGATAAGAAAAAAATCAAATCAACATATAACAAAAAAAAAGAAAATAGTATAGTCTTCATGTTTTTTCTCTATTACTATTGACATCAATAAGTTACTATGAGGACATAGACACCGGTATCTAGGACAAGACCATCTGTTGGTAGATCGATGAAAAAAAGCTTTGGTTATTGAGTGTTGTTGAGAAACACCATTTTTTTGATGTTGAAATGAAAATTGAGCACATTTCTTGATAAGTTTGAAGATGATTTTGATCAATAATGATTTGATTAAAAATTTATCCCCAGCTGAAGGCAATAAGACACCTAATTAGTGGTGTTGATAAAACATCATTTTTGAGGTTAAATGATTTTGCCCCACGGTGGGTGCCAAAAATGCGTGTGTGAAAATATGTCTACAACATAGACAATTCAATGAATCATTCTATGAATTGGTTAGTACAAAGAATACATCATATAAACTCAATTAACCAATCAAAATCAACTCATTTCCTTCTAGTCATGAAGAATACTATCTAATTAAGGTTTCTTTCAAAATTATGCATCTAGATCAATAATTGGCACTCATGAAATGCAATTTTTTAACCAAAATTAACCTAAATTGATGCAATTTTGATCTACAATGAATGCAATTAAGCTATTTTGATCAAATTGTGCATCTACATGATTGATTAAGCTAAGAATTGAGATGAATTTAGATCTAAAATGATGAATTCAAGATGCAGTTGCTATGAAATGATCTACTTGAATGGAATTATAATTATGTCTATGCAATTATGGATGGATATCTAAATGCCTTGATTGAGCTTGGTTTTATAGATTTCCTTTTGGAGGGAAATATTTGAATTCAAATTCAATGGCTAGGATGAAGCCATAATGGATGATGGAAATTGAAGCTTGAGTGATCCATGTGGATTTGATCCTATTGGCTTGAGACAAGTATTTTTTCCTTTTGTGCTTGAATGGATAATAGGACATTTATTTAATTCACTTAAATAATAAATCTAGCCAAAGTATTTTTGAGTTTTAATAAAAATTAATTAAGCTAGGACTAATTAATTAATTAATTCACTCTTCTTCGATGATGAGCCTTTAATGTTTGATCATTTGATTTATGATGAATTATGTAAGAAAATTGGATTTACTCACATAATCAGGATTGAGGTTGGATTTGACACTTGGATTAGGTCCTAGGACAATTCAATTAATATTTAGGCCTCTAATTAGACTAGACCAATTTTAGGTTATTAATTTTTCCCCTCTTTGAATTGATGTATGATCAGTGCTTTGATTCAAAGAATGTCTGATGTCGATGTGGATAAGATTCCAATTAGGTGAACAATTTGATATGAATCCTGATGAAACTGATCACAACTTGACTGATGTTTGATGATAGATTGAGACCAGAATTACCAATTTGATGTGAAGTGATGAAATTGATTACCTGTCCAATAATGGTGATTATAACAAATAACCAATTTCATGTGATGCGATGAAATTGATTACGATTAGGAAAGATTCTAAAAACTTGACCAAATAACCAGTTTGATGTGAAGCAATGAAACTGATTACTAGTAAGAATATTTTGAAGAGGTTGAATGAATAACTAGTTTTATGTGGTGCAATGAAACTGGTTACTATCAAAACTTTACCAAGATAGTTAACTTGATATGGGTCCTGATAAAGTCATTATCCACTAATGTTCCGATAAGGAAACTATCAATTTGACGAGGTGCGATGAAATTGATATTCCGTTGGTGATAGTGAACACTGATAAGAGTGAGTAATTTGATATGAGACTTGATGAAATTACTCATTCCAAGATTGATTGATTGATTTACTGATTGAATTAGGACCACTAACTTGATATGAAGTTTGATGAATTTGATGCCCCAACTGATGAAATTACATTTTGATATAGAACTTGATTTGAATATTTAATTTGATTGATAATGCAATTGATGAATAAATTTTGAAGCAACTCACTGATTGATTTATCCGATAACCGATGAAGGAGATTTGAAAAATCCATGAAAACCCACTGATTGTTGATCAAATGATAACAAAACAAGGTTGATGATGCGCAAGTTTGAAATTGTGTCAAAACTTTGATTGATGTGTCAATTATGTTGATCATTCCCCCTCGAAAGCAAAATTGAAGGAAATTATTTGATTAAATGATGAATTATCCAATTTTAAAATATTTGCGTCAAAAGTCAATTTTGATTCTGAAAATATGACTAGAAATGATGAGACCCTTTTTATCATTAAGGTTGATGTGATTATGATTTTGAGGAAAGAACTGATCAAAAGATAGGCAAAAATGACCAAAAAGGGGGTAGTAAAAAGGTCATTTAATTCGGCAAAGTAAGTTTAAATAGGGTGAAAATATCATTTTTACATTTCTATTTGGAGAAATTGAGAGCTATGGAGAGAAGATGTTGATTCCTATCGAGTCACACCACTTTGAGCTAATAAGAGGTCATTAGAGGCCTTCCCACTATGGACCACCGGTATGTCATCCTACCTGTGTTATTAATGCATGCAATTAGTGCTTGGTTTTTGTGAAAAACATACTCAAAATCATACTTTTCTTATTGTTTCATTTTTGGAAAATTTGCTTCATTTACCATAGGTTTTCCTTCATTTTTTCATTAATTTTATTTTGTTTATGGTAAAAAGAGTTTCATTTTTGGGAAAAGCCTTTTTATTTCTATTTCTTCATTTTCCATCCTTCTTCTTTTGTTTATCATTTATAAGCTTTCATTTGAGGTAAAATTTCATCTGTTGTCTATGTTATTTCATTTACCATACCCTTTTGTCATTTCTAGTAGACAAAATTTCATTTACAAAAAAATGTGTCATTTATGGGACTTTTTGTATCATTCCCCAAATATAGTTTCATTTTCGGGTAAAATTGTTGTGTTTCCCAGAGTTCTATCATTTGGGGGTAACTGTTCCTTCATATGGAGATAGTGAACATGCAGTTTTGCTTGGATTTTTTTATTTTATGATCATTTGTCACCTTTGATTGCCTTCTGAGTCTGTCTGTTGGCACTGTTTGATTTCATTGAGCCTACTTGATGATTGATGTCTGCCCATTTTTGCATTGTGCATAATTATATAGTTATCATTAGTTTTCAAGGTCAGTATCCCCAATTATTTAGTCTAATTGGTTTCCTGAAAAACAATGAGCATGGACTGCTCTTACAATTTGGTCTCTTCCATTTACTCAATATACTCGAGTATCGGGCGAATAAAGGATTGTTGACTTCTCTAGCTAAGAGATGGCATTCAGAGCACAACACCTTCCACCTTCTCATCAGTGAGATGACTGTGACACTGAAGGATGTCTACCAAATCCTTTGTATTCCACTTGTGGGAGAGATTGTGTACTATGATCAAAGGGGTCAGAAGGGTATTCTTGTAGCTCAGCGAGTCTTTGATGATCTTTCCATTTCCCAAAAAACAATCTCATGGGAGTCCATGGAGACACATTATACAGTGCTTCTTGCTATACTGCTTAGCTTGATTAGTGGTTTTCTTATTCCAGATCAGAGTGCACAAGGATTTTATTGTGGTTGGGATTGCTTGCTGGAGGATTTATTGTAGAGACCACGACATTTTTCTTGTGTTTCTTATTTACTTGCACATCTCTACCATGAGCTCCATCGGGTCATTTTACAGATATGATTGGTGTATGTTTGGCATCCTTACCTAGATTGTGAGGAGTGTGTCAAGGATAGGGTGGAGATGCCCTATGTTTTTATAGGTCGATATTTGATTGGCCATACTCATTATATAGTGGAGGAGTTTATGGTTACCCGAGTGCTCAAACAATTTGGCAGAGTTCATGGTGCATTGTAGGGAATGGAAGCATATGCTCAGACTAGAGATGATGAGGTGTAATGGTTTCATAGATTGCTATGAGTTTGGTGTGCAAGAGTATGGAGAGCATGTTCTAGTACCACAAGATTATGCCCCAGAGGTTACAGATGTAGGTATGATAGGCACATATGTCCAACATTTTTCTCAGTATCCTTTCCCTAGGTTGATAGCTCCATATAAGGTACAACCTACGCTGGATGATGGGGAGGATGATGATGAGGATGGATACAGAGACAGAGATGGTGCTAGAGGTGGAGGAGCTAGGAGGAGAGTCAAGGGACAGGGAGGGAGATCACCCATTAGTAGAGATGGAGTTAGAGGTGGTGGTGGTAGGTATGGAGGGAGATATGGAGGCAAAGGAGAGTAGAGAGGTGAGGGTGGTAGATTAGGATCTATAGGTGGAAGCATTATTGAGGGTGTGAGTGGCAGTGGATTGAGTGTTAAATTTCATCCTCCAGTGGCTCCTACTTATCATGGCAGGACATGTCCTTCTTTACAAGTTCACATTCCTCCTCATGGAGGACCACAAATGACCCAGGGACAGAGCTATAGACAAACACAGGCTCCTAGTGGATAGGTTCCTCCATAGTGCTAGCTAGATAGGTTATCGTACAAAGAGATATAGGTGACGCATCCATCATTACCCAATTACGACAGTAGAGAGAGTAGTCAAGGACCCAAGTAGAAATATTATGGGTACAGTTGGGTGACCGAGATAGAGCTTTGGACAAAGTACAGAGAGATGCAACATTGTAGTGCAGTACAAAATATTATTATCAGGCAGTATACTCTATAGTTGTTCCATATCCTACTATCAAAGTACCTCCTCATTCACAGGCAACTATGCAGTCAAAGGGTGTAGTTCCAACACCTACAAGATCAAATGTCCCTCCACTTGCCCAACAGGATCTAGATGCAGGTAGTCATGCCTAATATGCCATGTTGTATCTCCTTTTTGATATACTCTAGAGCTATGATGTATCTTGATGTATAGATCTCTAATGTACGATATACAATGTACTCTATTGACACATGATGACTAATATATCCACCATTTTGATCTCATTGTACCTTTATATACTGACATTTACATTCTTATGATATACAAGATGCCTCTTTATCCGATGCATATGTGGTGTTTTAAGGGATGATCATGAGTTTTATGTTTATTCTTTTTCTTATTATATGAATGTAGATGTATATGTGATGTATGTATTTACTTTAATGATGCAAATGAGATTTCTTATGCATGTGATTTTTATTATGTATGCAATGTTGTGATAATAATGATGATGCAATGAAAACTGCATCTTTTTGTTGGTGTTTCTATGCAATGCAAATGTTTATGGGATGCACGATGTATACGATGGAAGGATGGTGAATCATTATATTATCTTTATCATGCTCGTGCTTGATACCATGCGTATGAAATGCAAATGTTATGATATCATATATGATTATGCAAATGAATATAATGCACCATGGATAAAATGGATATGTAGATGATACATGTTATGGATTTATTAAGAAATGTTAATAACATGTAATCCAAATATGTTTTTGTGTTAGTATTGTAAGATACTCAATCATGTGTAGATTGGTGTGATGATGTCACTAGACAGGATTGAAGTTAAGATATTGATGTCATCTCCTTTAGATTTTCCCTCACAAATATAGACATGATTAGCTCAATCAAGGCAAAGAAATGCAACACTAAATGAATGCAATCTATGATGAAAATTTCATGAGTGTCTAATATTTATTAATTCATTTCATCGTGGAACATTTTGTAATGTAAAAGTAGATATGACCATCACTAGTACATATGTAACCATGATGATATGAATATCGTCATCTTCTCATTTTTAATCAAGTACAGCCACCACTTGTACTCACACGACCATGGTGATATGAATATTGATTTCACCATATTCAATATTGCAATGTGATACAAGAATCAAGATATGTAGAATCATGATGACCTGAGTATCATTTGCATAAAATAGATAATGAATAATCTTACTAGCCTCCACCTAGGGTATAAATATTCAGAGTTGAGGGTGGTACAGGAGAACCTTAAGGTCTTATGAAGATCTTCAAACATTTTTGGCTTGTAGGTGGTTCTATCCAACCACAAAGGTAATAAGGACTAAGGATAAAGTCCCATGTTAGTGTGGCGTGAGTGTGAAAGTAGGAGTAGTTAGATTCATGTCTTTGTTTTGATCAAATAGGCTATAGGGCTTAGGTCCTAGAAAAGTCAACATAGGTAAAAGTTTGACCAAAAATCCAAAATGGAGTGGCATTCATACATTTGATGTTTTTAAGTGTTTTTATTTCCTTTTGGAATGATTTGAGTCAAGTTGTGCATGTGAGGATAAGAGATTTGCAAAATTGCAAAAAGTTGTAAAAGTTGCTCATGACAACTTTGCAACTTTGCAAAGTTATCATGACAACATTTCCTAAAAACTAGGAAAGGGATTTAATGGTGTTCTAATCCAGACCTAGGGGTCCAAACATGTGGGAATAGACTATATAAGCCTAGACAAACCCTAATCTAAGGGTTGGAAGTGTTAGTGTACGGACTATTTTTTGAGAAGCAAAGATTTGAAGTGTGTTTTGTGACATACCCTTCATCCAATCATTTAATGGATTGAAAGGATTGATTTAATTCATTGAGAATTTAATTATTGTTATTTAATTACTCTATGTGGCATTGGTTTGGTTGTTTATTACTTTTTTTATTATTTTGTAAATTCCTTAAGTTTCACTGGTCCGTTGCCTGGTTCAGAGCCAGTCTTGTAAAAAATGAACCCCACTTGAGTTCCCATGGTTGAACTTCCATGGCCACCTATAATCAAGTAGGGGACCTTGTAAATAATGTAAATATGGTCTTTGGAGTCATTGTGTGTAGGGGAGATAATTTTTCCATCAAGCCCTAGGTGAGTGCAAAGGCATTCTAGTTAGGAGCTTGTATAGAACAACATGAAAAATTGCAAAATGGATTGGTTTGTGCCAATAAATGGTTGGAGCGTATAGGGGAATGTGTCCTTGATAAGTGACTACAAGGAGAAGAAAGGGGGAGTTTATTTTATCACCTAATGAATGAAAAGAACCCAGACTGGTTTACATGCCCTAAAAACCCAATAAAATAGGGGTTTGCTAAAATTCCTATGTACAGACAGTTTGAAGACCTAAAACCTAGAAAATAGTTGAGCCTAGGGTGGTATTAGAAATAATCCACAATTATTCCAGTGGGTTGTAAAGGGAATTTTTGAGGAAATTCAAGAATTGAGTTTCTTGGAGGCCTAATTGGGGCTAAAAAGGCTACAAGGCCTAAAATCTTGAAAATTAAGAACTCAAATAAAAATCTTTGAAAGAATCCATCCAAGTGGATCATAATTGGTTGAAAGTGACCTAGGAATAGTAAGGATTCCCATTCCTATTGTTAAGAGTAGATTGGGAGAAAATTAGCTCAATGGAGCCTATGGGTGCATAGTTGGATTGAGAAGGATAGGAGAGTGAATTGAAGTTGGTGGAGAGTTCTAAGGGAAGTAGAGGATCATAGAATTGTCCTCTGGATAGGGTAGAGAAATACACCCTAGGAAGACCAAAGAAAGGGTCTTAGTTAGAGCAAGAGTTCTCTTGTGGTTAGAGCTCCCCATCAAAGTGGTATCAGAGCCATTGAAAAGCTTGGGAAGTGGATAGTGTATGAAAGAAGGAAGTGAATACATTGGAGAAAGCACCATGGTAACCAATGCAGAATTGGCTAGGGACTTGTCAGGGCAACAAGTCAAGAATATACTTCTAGAATAAGCTATGGAGGAGATGAATCTAAAGTTAGTAGAAGTTGTAGAGACTGCAAGCAAGATGAAAGAATAGATAGGAGAAGATAAATACAAGAGAAAAACTCAAGTTTAAGAGGAGGTAGAACCAGAACCAGATCCTCCATTACTCGAGGAACCTTTCCTCAAAGCCCTCAAGGCATTAAGTGGCAAAGAATTTGAAGACATTCCAGTATTCTCTGGCAGAATGGATGCAGAGTTAGTGATAGAATGGATTGATGGTATGGAAAACCATTTTGAATGTGATGGTATCATAGAGGCACAAAAGGTGAAGATATCCAAATCAAGGCTAAGAGGACAAACATTAGCTTAGTGTAAGTTCTTGCAGGAGGAAAGAGAAAGGGAAGGGAAGAAGCCAATAGAAAATTGGAAAGCTATGGTGGCTAAGGTGAAGGAAAACTATTTACCAGAGGATTATGATATCCAATTACACAAAAGGAGACAAAATCTCAGACAAAAAGATTTAGATGTGACATCCTACACTGAAGAGTTCCAAAAACTATGCCTTAGGTCTAGAGTGAAAGAGTTAGAGAGAATTAAATTTTCTAGGTACCTCAATGGCCTTAGGTGGAACATTCAAGAAGAGTTGAGCCTCTTTACTTTAAATTCTATCCATGGGTGTTTTCAAATGGCCCTTAAGGTGGAAGAAAAACTCAGAAATAAACAAGATTCTGACTCTAGGCGAAGAGGAAGAGGTAGAGACTCTAGAGGAGGACATAGAGGTGGTACTAGTGGAAGGAGAAATGAGAACAAAATCCAAGGAGACTCCAAGTTTGTTGAACAAAACCATGAGTCAAGTAATAGAGGAGGATATAATAGAGGAAGAGGATTTCATAGTGGTGGAAGAGGTAGATCAGGTGGTTTTGGAAGAAGCTCACATGCTTCAATGAAATGTTATAATTGTGGCCAAATGGGTCACCCCACCTATAGGTGTCCAAATAAGCCAACATCTTCACAAGGTGAGAAGAAGATTGCATATGTGCAAGAGGAAGACATGACCAAACATTCTAAGATAAGTTTGGATTTAGAGAAGGGAGAGAACCTCATGCTTAGGAGGATTTTGATCAAATAACCTACCAGGGATGAACACAAACAAAGAAGGGCTCTTTTTAGGGTCAAGTGAAAGATTCTTGGCAAAGTATGTTGAGTTATAATAGACTTTAGATTTACTGATAATGTGATCTCAGAAGAAGTAGTGTAGAAGTTAAAATTGAATAAGATACCTCATGTGTGTCCTTATAAAGTAACGTGGTTGAATAAGGGACAAAATATATTGGTTAATAAACAAGCGTGGGTTGAATTCACCATAGGTAAGTATCAAGACAAGATACTTTGTGATGTACTACCAATGGATGCATGTCATGTGTTGTTAGGAAGACCATGGCAATATGACAAGGAGGCAGTCCACCATGGCAAGGAGAATAAGTACTCATTCAAGAAGAATGGAGTAACTTATAAGATATAGTCTTTGATAGAGGAAGAAATAGTGGAGAGGATGGACTCTAATACTCTTATAATGAGTGGGAAAGAATTCCTAAAGGATATGAAGGAGGAAGAAGGAATTGTGTATGCAATCTTAGTGAAACCAAAGGAGGAAGAGACACCTAAACAAACACTAATGCCTGTAGAATTAAAGCAATTGATAGATTAGTTTAAGGAAATCATATGTGAAGGGACACTAGCTACACTACCACCAAAAAGAGAAATTAGTCACCAAATTGACTTTGTTCCAGGGGCATCATTGCCTAACAAGGCTGCCTACAAGATGACACCAGAACATAACAAAGAGATTACAAGGCAAGTTCAAGAGCTATTGGATGAAGGACTGATCAGAAAGAGCATAAGCCCATGTGATTTCCCATTGGTATTGGTTCCTAAGAAGGGTGGTAAGTGGAGAATGTGCACTGAATCTAGGGCAATAAATATTATAACTGTTAGATATAGATTTCCTATTCCTAGAATATAAGATTTATTGGTTGGGGGGTGCTAAGTACTTCTCAAAGATTGATTTAAAAAGTGGATACTATCATATTAGAATGAAAGAGGGGGATGAGTGGAATTCATCTTTTAAAACCACAGAGGGGTTATATGAGTGGTTAGTAATGTCATTTGGGATTACAAATTCACCCAATACTTTTATGAGGGTCATGAATGAAGTCCTAAAGGATTATATAGGGGTATTTTTGGTAGTATACCTGGATGATATCCTCATCTTTAGAAAAACAAAAGAATAGCACATGAAGCACTTAGAACTTGTGTTGAAAAAGCTACAAGAAGAGAATTTCACCATAAATCTTGAAAAGAGTGACTTTATGAAACAAGAACTAGTCTACCTAGGATTTGTAGTATCCCAAGGTGACTTGAAGATGGATAAGAGAAAAGTTGAGGTCATTTTGAGTTTGCCTACTCCTAAGACAGGGACTGAAGTGAGAAGCTTCCATGGTTTGGCCCAATTCTATAGGAAGTTTGTGAGGAGATTCAGTGAAATCAATGCACCTGTCCTAGATACCATAAAGGGTGGAGTCAAGAAAAAGTTTGTATGGACCAAGGAAGCTAATGAAAGGGTTTGAAAGATTGAAGAAGGAAGTGGCTACCCAACCTATACTGGCGTTGCCAAGTTTTGATAATTTATTCATTATGGAATGTGATGATAGCAACATAGTAGTGGGGGCACTCCTAAGTCAAGAAGGAAGACCAGTATCCTTCTTTAGTGAAAGGTTAAATGAAGCAAAGTCTAGGTATTCATCCTATGACCTAGAGCTTTATGCATTGGTGCACGCTCTTAAGAAGTGGAGGCACTATTTTTTTTATACACTGACAACTAGGCCTTAAGCTACATAAACACACAAGAGAAGCTTAGTCTGAGGCATATAAAGTGGATGGAGTTTCTACAATCATACAGCTTCATAATCAAACACAAGAAGGGGGTAAATAACAAGGTAGCAGATGCCCTTAGTAGGAGATTTCTGACCATCCAAGAGATACATTTGTAGAGTATAGGGGTTGAATGATTCAAGGATATTTATGAAGGAGATTCATATTTCTCAGAGATCTATAAGGTGTGTATTGATTTTGAAAATCACTTTCATAGTGAATATGCAGACTATACCTTAAAAAATGGTTTATTGTTTAAAGGGAAACAACTATGTGTTCCAAGAGGTTCCATGAGGGAGAACCTCATCCAAGAGAAGCAAAATGGTAGCTTAAGTGGACATTTTGGGTTAAACAAGACACTAGACCTAGTAGAGAGATTCTACTAGTGGCCTAAAATGCAGAAAGATATAAGGAGGTATGTTGAGAAATGTGGAGTATGTCAGAAGGAAAAGGGGACATCATCAAATACAGGTATTTACCAACCATTTCCCATCCTAAATAGACCATGGGAGTGCATAAGTATTGATTTCATAGTGGGGCTACCTAGGAAACCAACTAGTTTGGATAGTGTGTTTGTGGTAGTGGATAGATTTAGTAAAATGAGTCACTTTATCCCATGTAAAACAACACATGATGCCAGTCACATTGCCCATCTTTTCTTCAAGGAGATAGTGAGGATACATGTTTTTCCAATGAGCATAGTTGCAGACAGTGATGTGAAGTTTATGGGGCACTTTTGGAAGACCCTCTGGAAAAGGTTAGGTACTAATTTGTCTCATGGTTTTGCATATCATCCTCAAATGGATGGTTAGACAAAGGTAATAAACAAGGTTCTTGGAAAATTTTTGAGATGTTTAACCAAGGAATATGGACAAGGATGGGAACAAGTCATCCCATAAGTAGAGTTTGCCTATAATGATAGTGCAAACAAGACTAATGGTAAGATTCCATTTGAGATTGTGTATGGATTACATCCAAGGGGTGTTTTTGAGCTTAGAGACTTGAAATTATATGAGGGGATCAATGGACATGTAGATGACTTTGCACATTCAATGAGAGAAGTCCATGAGCAAGTGAAGAAGACACTAATGGAGGAAAATCAGAAGCTTAAAGCTAATAAATATGAAGGGAGAAGAGACTTACAATTTTAGGTAGAAGACTTGGTGATGGTATTCTTAAAAAAGGCTAGGATACAGAAGGGTATACCAAGCAAACTACAAATGAAGAGGATTGGACCATGTAAGGTGTTAGCTAAGTATGGATCCCTACAAGATATATCTACCCAAGGATATGTCCATTTCTCCCATTTTCAATGTGAAGGACTTGATTCAGTAAAAAGGGCTAGGAATAGATGAGGGAGAGCACAATGCAGAGGTGACTAAGGATGTGG
This sequence comes from Thuja plicata, assembly GCA_018584345.1. Lineage (NCBI taxonomy): Eukaryota > Viridiplantae > Streptophyta > Pinopsida > Cupressales > Cupressaceae > Thuja > Thuja plicata. The sequence continues at coordinate 876,390 of MU228509.1, forward strand.
AAGAACTCAGAGTACCTTTCCAAGATAAGTCATAAGTGGAGAAGATTCTGGATGCAAGAGTGAAGAACAAAACAAGGAACAAAATATATATGGAGCACTTAGTGAAATGGGAACACCAACCTGAGTCATAGGCTACATGGAAAATAGAAGGAGACTTCAATAATCATGGCATAAGAATGGAGTTCATCACACCTAAGATACCTTGATTTTCTTGTTGCAGTGGGAGAATAGTGCAGGAGTACCTTAAGGTCTTATGAAGATCTTCAAACATTTTTTGCTTGTAGGTGGTTCTAGCCAACCACCAAGGTAATAAGGACTAAGGATAAATTCCCATGTTAGTTTGTCATGAGCATGAAATTAGGAGTAGTTAGAGTCATGTCTTTGTTTGGATCAAATAGGCTATAGGGCTTCGGTCCTAGAAAAGTCAACATGGGCCAAAGTTTGACCAAAACTCCAAAATGGAGTGGAAATCATACATTTTATGTTTTTAAGTGTTTTTATGTCCTTTTGGAATTATTTGAGTCAATTTTTTCATGTGAGGATAAGAGATTTTCAAAATTGCAAAGAGTTGTAAAAGTTGCTTATGACAACTTTGCAACTTTACAAAGTTGTCATGACAACATTTCCTAAAAACTAGGAAAGGGCTTTAATGGTGTTCTAATATTTACCTAGGGGTCAAAAAATGTGGGAATAGATTATATAAGCCCAGAAAAACCCTAATCTAAGGGTTGGAAGTGTTAGTGTATGAACTATTTTTTGAGAAGCAAAGATTTGAACTGTGTTTTGTGACAGAGCATTCATGCAGTCATTTAATGGATTGAAAGGATTGATTTAATGCATTGATACTTTAATTATTGTTATTTAATTAATATGTGTGGCATTGGTTTGGTTATTTATTACTTTTTTTTATCATTTTGTAAATTCCTTAAGTTTCATTGGTTCACTGCCTGGTTCAGAGCCAGTCTTGTAAAAAATGAACCCCACTTGAGTTCCCGTGGTTGAACTTCCATGGCCACCTAAAATCAAGTAGGGGAAATTGTAAATAATTTAAATATGGTCTGTGGAGTCATTGTGTGTAGGATAGCTAATTTTTCCATCAATCCCTAGGTGAGTGCAGAGGCATTCTAGTTAGGAGCTTGTACAGAACAACACATGAAAAGTTGCTTGATGGATTGGTTTGTGCCAATTAATGGTTGGATCATGTAGGGGCATGTGTCCTTGATAAGTGAATACAAGGATAAGAGAGGAGGATTTGATTTTATCACCTGATGAATGCAAAGAACCCAGACTAATTCATATGCCCTAAAAACCCAAGAAAATAGGGGTTTGCTAGAAGTCCTATGTACAGACAGTTTGAAGACCTAAAACCTAGAAAATACTTGAGCCTAGGATGGTATTAGAAAGAGTCCACAATTAGTTTAGTGGGTTGTTAAGGGAATTTTTGATGAAATTCAAGAATTGAGTTTCTTGGAGGCCTAATTGGGGCTAAAAAGGCTACAAGGCCTAAAATCTTGAAAAGTAAGAACTCAAATAGAAATCTTTGAAAGAATCCATCCAAGTGGATCAGAATTGGTTGAAAGTGACCTAGGAATAGTAAGTATTCCCATTCCTATTTTCAAGAGAAGATTGGGAGCAAATAGGCTCAATGGAGCCTATGGGTGCATAGTTGGCTTGAGAAGGATAGAAGAGTGAATTTAAGTTGATGGAGAGTTCTAAGGGAAGTAGAGGATCATAGAATTTTACTCTAGATAGGGTAGATAAATATACCCTAGGAAGACCAAAGAAAGGGTTTTAGTTAGAGCAAGATTTCTCTTGTGGTTAGAGCTCCCCATCAAAGGGATGTGCGGTGTACCACAAATGTGGAGGCTCTTATCATAGACATCCAGATTATTTGATCATTGAATTCATTGGAAAAATATCCCACAAGAAGTAGACAAATAAAGTACCATATTCCTTCCTTGGCGTTCTAGTTCTTTGACATCCCAAAATTCCTCAACAAATATGACAATCAGAAATCAATGATATTTCAACAAACATGGAATGATTTCCCACATCCTTCTGATACAAATATTTGTTGAGATCTTAGAGTCTGAGCATTCCATGTAGACATATGATTTTTTAAATTTTTTAATCATAGACCTCATGAAATATATGTTCAAAAGTCATCATTGGGATATGTCCCATAGGTAGCAACCAAAGAAAACAACATGCCCATGTCCTTGCTTCTCTAGTATGAAGACATCATAGAGTCGCTCGAGAGACATGATAAATACAAAATCAAATCAATAGAAAAAAAACAAGAAAACAAAGAAAATAGTATAGTCTTCATCTTTTTTCTCTATTACTATTGAAATCAGTGAGTTAGTCTAAAGACACAGACACTAGTATCTAGGATCAGACCATTTTTTGGTAGATCGATTAAAAATAGCTTTGGTTATTGAGTGGTGTTGAGAAACACCATTATTTTGATGTTGAAATGATGATTGATCATATATCTTGATAAGTCTAAAGATGATGTCTTTCAATGATTATCTGATTAAAAACTTGCCCCCAATTAAAGGCAATAAGAAACCTAATTAGTGGTGTTGAGGTGATGTTGATGAAACATCATTTTTTAGGTGGTGTTGATAAAATACCATTCTTGAGGTTAAATGATTTTTCCCCATGGTGGGTTCCAAAAATGTATGTGTAAAAATATGCATGTATGTCTACAACACAAACACTTCAATGAATCATTGTAACAATTGGTTAGTACAAAGAATACATCAAATAAACTCAATTAACCAATCAAAATTGACCCATTGCCTTCTATTCATGAAGAATACTATCTAATTAAGATTGCTCTCAAAATTAAGGATCCAGATCAGTAATTGACACTCGTGAAATGAAGGATCTTAACCAAAATGAACCTAAATTGATGCAATTTTGATCTACAATGAATGTAATTACGCTATTTTGATCAAATTGTGCATCTACATGATTGGTTAAGCTAATAATTTAGATGAATTAAGATCTAAAAGGATAAATTCAAGATGCAATTTCTATGAAATGGTCTACTTGAATGAAATTAGAATTATGTCTATGCAATTATGGATTGATATCTAAATGCCTTGATTGAGCTTGGTTTTATAAATTTCCTTTTGGAGGGAAATATTTGAATTTGAATTCAATGACTAGGATGAAGCCATAATGGATGATGGAGATTGAACCTTGAGTGATCCATATGGATTTGATCCTATTGGCTTGAGCCAAGTCATTTGTCCTTTTGTGCTTGAGTGGATAATATGGCATTTATTTAATTCACTTAATTAATGACTCTAGTCAAGGTATTTTTGAGTTTAATTTAATTCATTAGGCTAGGATTATTTAATTCACTCTTCTTTGATGATGAACCTTTGATGTTTGATCATTTGATTTCTGATTTTTGTTGAATTATGTAAGAAAATTGGATTTACTCACATAATAAAGATTGAGGTTGGATTTTACACCTGGATTAGGTCCTAGGGAAATTCAATTGATATTTAGGCCTCTGATTAGACTAGACCAATTTTAGGTGATTACAAATCCATCTTGTTTAATGTATTCTAGTTCTTCCTCTATTATATCTGATAATATCGTTGATTTTGGGGGACTTGTGTTGTTTCAGAAATTTTTTTAAGGTATATGAAAGGATCTGTGTGTTTGTAAGGATTTGGTTCTAGTTCTTCTTCCCATGGTAGGAATGGATTGACAAATGGATCCTCTGGCTAGTTTTGAGTCTGTTATCTTGTGACGGGTCTAAGACCAAGGGTATAAATTGGAAGAGACATCTTGCTACTAACTTGAAATGATAGGAAAGTGATATAAGTTAAAAATAAGTGATAAACTCTTCTAACAAGTCCTATTTCCTATTTAAGAATGGTAATTCTAAGGACATAACTCGAATCTTCTTGATATCTAAGTAAAAAAGTGATAAGATATGATTTGACTCTTGCCTTAGATGAGGTGTCGAGTCTTTATAGAAAATTTGATGAGAAAATGAGATATAGAAATCAAGACTAGTCTAATATAACATGTCCAATTATTAGATTTAAATAGAAACTTAGATTCAAAAGTAAAGGTTTCTTAGGTGTTTAAAATTTCACTATAACCCTGTTATAGTTTAGGATATGTTTAGTAGCAGATTTGTACACAGAGATCTAGAAGGTTGTAGACTAAAGATAAAAATTATCCAGAGTAGAGGATTCTAGGAAATTAGATCAATTTGGAACACATATTCTTCAAGTAGTTGTAGCAATAAACTTAAATGTTGGAAAATGCAGAAATAAAAGGTATAATTATTGTAATAAAGCAGACAGTTGCGCGGACAGGGTGCATTATCGATTTTGGCAATGAACTATGAGCTGCGGAAAAAAAAAAACTTTAATTTGATAGGTTTGTATGAAATAACTCAAAAATTGGCTTGATTTTATAGATTGCAGTGGTCGATCGGAATAGTTTTCAGTTTGGAAAACTGATTGTTGGAACAGTTGACAGTTTGGTAGAATAGTTTTAGCGGTTTGCTTGATTGTTTTAATAGGTTGTTGAATCACTATAAATCTGAAATGTTTTACTCATTGAGATTTTAATATGTTGATTTTACGCTTAAAATATCATACAAGAAAACATAGAAAACATGAAGTTTTGTAAGCTAGAGTAACTAGACAAAATTACAACTCTATGGCTGACAAGGACAATACCGTTGAATCCCCATTTGGATAAAATCAAATTGACTATTCAATGTGGATAGCTTAGAAGTCTAGAGGCATGGGATCCTCCTTATAGTACACTCACATATTAGGCACACCACACTTTAGATTCCAAGGGGCATCACTTCCCAAGGAATTTTTATCTCTACGACGAATTGCAAGTATGTGGTGTGTCTTAGTTGGTCTCTTACCTTTCTTATTAGAAAGTAGAGGGATTTTGGATGCTAAAATAATTGGTTCATAGTAAGGTCTCTCGTTTAGGCATCCATGCACACTCTCTCTCCTTTACGGTAGAGGCTTCCTTCTTGTAGACCATAGGTACTTGGGAAGTCAGTGTGGGTAGGAAATTAGCACCCATAGAGGAATGTTTTAGTCCCAAATCATGTTATATAGTGGTTGAGAGTATCTTTCCCTTAGTTTGTTACCGCTTGCATCAATCTCATCTCACCGGCTTTGCTAAAGCACTCGGGAGGTAGATCCTCTAGAAAATTAAAAAAACAAAAGTTGTTAACATTTTTCTCTTGCACCAATGACCATAAGATCTAGTGGGAGAGGATAGTGTATGTTAACAGTGGGACTACTCAATAGAAGCACAAGTGTGCCAAGAACTTAGAACACTTGGGTTAATATTCTTTAATCCTTAAAATAAATGTGTGACAAATAGATTTTATTTTTAGATAACACAAATTGAAGTGTTCCTAAGTTAAAAAATGAAGATAGAAAGAAAAGAGAACTAAAATGATTTTTTTTTTTGTAATGTTTTAAATCCCTCCCCAACCTACATGCAAACTGTTAAGAGCAAGGGGTCTTTGACATGCATTTTTTGTCATGCGTTATTTTCCCAATTTCTTCTCTGTAATTCCACCAACTAAGAGAGACTGGTTAATGATTAGAAAAAACTCTACCCTAGAAATGAGTGTTCCATAAAGCAACCTCGTGTAGTCAACCGCAAAGTTATATTTCATTTGAAAATCCTGAACAATGATTTCAAACGTATCGAGACCTTCTTCTTTTTCCTTGATCCAAATTTGTGAGATGGCCCACTCTTGATGGATTACGTAATTAATGTGATTCTTTAATTGTTTCCTAGACCTGAAGCCAGGAGTGCACCTAAAAAATATCCTTGACAAGTGTCATCAGATTTGGTTTCCTATACAGAACACAGAATAGAAACACAAAAAAAAAATTGCAAGTTAGTTTGGATTAGAAAACAGATGCAAAAAATTTTGACATGCAATTGAGGCAATATGAAAGCAAATTCTGAAAACTAGAGATATAGTTGCGACAATATATTGGTACAACTACAACAAGTTACATGCAATTGTGGCAATAAAAGATTCAGTTGAAGTAAATAATAAAGTGATTGGGACAATGCACATGAAAATGTGGTAATAGAAGAAGTGAAATATTAAAA
>MU228509.1:887472-908156 GCA_018584345.1 Thuja plicata
TTAGGAAAGTTTCTATTTCCTAGCAGCTGCCCGTTTAGGGTTTCGACATCCTTTATAAGGATTGTCTTCTTTGTATTTCATAAGGAGTTTGTAAATCATTCATTGTTGAATATAGAAATCATTTCTGTCAACATGGTTTTTCATTCTCTGGCCTATCGGCCGCCATAGCTTCGGATCCTTCTCTCTTCTGTCTTCTTCATTCTCGTAGCAGTTGTTTTGCATGCAGGTGTTTCTTGGGTAGATTGACAATCTTCAATCTCAACATTATGTACTTAGCATAGATTTGAAAATATGCAAATAGAATTGTTTTTTAATGAGATCATTAATGTATCAGTTTAACCATTGTTACAGATAAATCTCTTAACCGTGTAGGATGTGAAAGTCTTTATTATGACATTCTAATGAAAATTGAGTGTCTTCTTGTTGACCCCATAGTGAATGTTTGGTCAAGAGAGAACTGCTAGTTTTAAATCCTGTAAATAGGTCACATTTAACAGTGTGCATTGTAACCTTTAACAAGGTTGGCTCTTAACCGAGCTCACTTCAGAAGAGTGAAATATTTTGGGTTACCGGTCCCAGGTGGTTTTTCCCTTAGCAGGGTTTCCACATAAAAATCTGTGTCAATGTGTATTATTTTTGTGGATTGTTATTTTTATTTACACATTCCTTTATCTACTTTTATTGGTAATCACACTATTGATTTACTGCTACTCGGTACATGACTAAAAGTTTGAGATTACAGTATACATTCCACCAAGTTGAATTATATGTTTGAAATTGTTTTTATATAAATCTGGGAAACTTTTGGACTGTAGGATAATTGGGAGCTAATTGATTCACCCCCTTCTCAGTTATTCTAATAATTGGTATCATAGCATATAGTGCTTAGAAGGAAAGTTTTGAAGGACTTAAGCTAAAGATCACAAGATGTATAAGAGAGACGCACCAAAGCTGAACAAGGAGAACTTCTCAACATGGAAGAGTATAATAAGACTATACCTATGAGGGATTGGAGATGACATATAAGTATACCTAAATAATGAATTCATCCTACCTACTGGACCTTTGACTCTTAATCAGATGAAAGAGAAACATGAACACAATGTTATAATGGTAGAGATTACTTCTTTACTTACTGATGCTGAATTTGAGGATATCAAGACATGTACATCAACCAAGCAGATGTAGGACAAGATTAAACTAGTTTATGGAGGAGATGAAAATGTACAAAAAGCTAAAGCTGAAAGTCTATGAGGAAAATTTGATGACATGAGAATGAAAGGAGAGAACATAAAACAGTACAATACCCGACTCTTTGAACTTGTGAATGCTATTCGAGGAGCAGGTGGAACTATTGATGAAGACACTATTGTGAGTAAGATTCTTAGAAATTTATTTCCTATTTATTCTATAAGAGGATTTGTCATGTAAGTTTTGACAACATGGTTAAGATTAGTAAGAAAGGAAAAGTTAGAGGCTTACTGAGCTTATCTAAACCTGACCATGTAATGTGCAAGAATTGTCAAATGAGAAAAATGTCAAAATCTAGTTTTAAGAGAAAGAATTTTCCATCTAATGATATTTTGGAGATAGTTCATACAGAATTATGTGGACCAATGAGAACATAGAGCTATTATGGGGACAGATACTTTATTTTATTTATTGATGACTACTCTAGAATGATGATTGTCATGTTCTTAAAAGAAAAATCTGAAGCATTTAAGATGTTTAAATGGTACAAAGCTAAAGTGGAAAAAGAAACTGGTAGAGAGTTGAAGTGTTTGAGATTTGATAGAGGAGGTGAATTTATTTATGATGAGTTCACTAAATTTTGTAATGAGTATGGAATTGAGAGACAGGTTTATGCACCAAGGACACCTCAACATAATGAAATTGTTGAAAGGCGAAATAGATCAATTATGGATTGTGCTAGAACACTGATAATTGAAAAGAATGTTGCACAAACATACTGGAGAGAAGTTGTTAGTACTGTTGTATACACACTGAACCGAGTACAAGTGAAGAAAGATATAAAAAAGACACCTTATGAATTATGGTATGGTTATACACCTAATGTGAGCTATTTTAGAATATTTGGAAGTTGTTATATTCTAAAAGATGACAGAAATGGAAAAATTGATTTAAAAAGTCACGAAGGAATATTTATTGGAAATTCTACTAAGAGAAAAGCTTATAAATGTTTGAACACAACTTCTAACAAGATCATTGAAAGTGCAAATGTAAGAGTTGATTAATTTGCTAAGAATAATGATGAGGAAAGCACAAAAGAACTAGAAGATTACAATAGATTTTTCTACATTGAAGACAGAGACACTTTGCTTGTGCACATACCTAACATTACCATGCAATAGGGTAATGTTACCAAGCAACAGGAGGCACCAACCGAGAATCGGGAAAATGTTTCAACTGAAGGTCATGAGCAAGAAACAATGAACCTACTACAGAACACAATGAAGAAAAAAGAATTGAACCTGTACTTGAAAAATATGTAAGAAGACATCATCCACAGAATCAGATTATTGGAGATAAAAGAGCTGGCATGATGACATGAATTAAGTTGAAAGACAACACATGTTTTTTTTGTGAATTTGAACCTAAAAATGTTACAGATGCACTTGAAAATGAAGAATGGATTATTGCAATGAATGAGGAAATTGAGAAGATACAGAAAAACAAAATATGGACATTAGTACTAAGACCGAGTGATAAGAATGTCATTGGCACCAAATGGATATTCAAAAACAAATTGAATGAGAATGGAGATGTAACCAGAAATAAAGAAAGATTAGTATGCAAAGGGTACGCACAAGAAGAAGGTATTGACTATGGAGAAACTTTTGCACCCATTGCTAGACTTGAAGGAGTTAGAATATTGCTTGCGTATAAAGGATTCAAAGTATATAAAATGGAAGTTAAGTCTACATTTTTTAATAGAATACTGGAAGAGGAGGTATACATTGAACAACCTGAAGGATTTGTTGATCTTCATCAGACAAACATGGTATGTAAGTTACACAGAGATTTTTATGGTTTGAAACAAGCACCAAGAGCATGATATGAAATACTACATTCCTATCTTATTAGTATTGGATTTATTATAACAAGTGATAATATCAATTTGTATTTGAAAGGAGGAAATGATGATAAGAACCTTATTGTTGAAATTTGTGTTGATGGTATTATATTTGGAGGAAATAATAACCTATGCACATCATTTGTTGATGAAATGAGGAAAGAATTTGAAATGTCAATGTTTGGAGAGGTCAAATTTTTTATTGGCTTGCAAATTTTACAATAGGATGAAGGCATCTACATTAATCAATCAAAACACATCAAGGAAGTATTGAAGACATTCAAAATGAAAGAATCAAAACCAGTCGGAACACCTATGGTGACAGGATGCATATTGACAAAATAAGATAAGACATCTAAGGTAAATCAATCTTTGTACAAATCTATGATTGGGAAGTTGATGTACATTATACATAAAAGAAAAAACGTAGCACACGTAGTTGGAATTGTTGCAAGATTTTCTACTAATCCCATAAAATCACATATGACAGTTGTAAAGAGAATTTTTAGATATCTGAAGAACACTAAAGATTATGGAGTATGGTACAAAAGTGAGGCAATTTTGAACTGAAAGTTTACACAGATGCTTATTGGGCTGGGAACAATGATGATAGAAAGAGAACTACTGGTGGAGAATTATTTATAGGAGAAAGATTAGTTACTTGGATAAGTAAATAACAAGGATGCATATCTCAGTCAACTACAGAAGCAGAATATGTTGTTACTGCTGCAAATTGTTCAAACATTGTATGGATAAAACAACTTTTGAAAGATATGAATGAAGAGATCACTGACCCAGTGATAATACTAGTGCAATAAATATTTCAAAGAACATGCAAAAACAAAGCATATATCTATCAAATATCACTACTTGAGGGAACAAGTACAAGAGAAACAAGTTATACTGGAATATGTACAATCAAAAGGAAAACTTGCAGACATATTCACCAAACCCTTACCAAAGGATACATTTGAGCACTTGAGGGGTAGACTAGGGGTTCGTCCCTTGTAAATTTGTCACTAAGTTGACTAGGAGGTTGCATCAACCTTCATGTAATTAGGATATAAATCATGTTGATGCAAAGCTAAACTGGACTGACACAGACATATCAGTACACTGCAAAGTACTTATTCTACTGCACGGAAAACCAGAGATATTTTTTTGGCTATTGAAGAGTTATATATTCTTTTTGTCATCAAAGGGAGAGGAGATTCAATGAAACATCTATCCATTAAAGGGAAAGAAGATTATACAGAGAGAGGGAGAGAGATGACATATCTATCTATAGAGAGAAAAGATTCAAGAACAAAAGAGTCAAGTCTGCAGGGAGAGTCTGCTTGTGATTTTTTAATGCTGACACATTTTATATACTCAAGCTATGGAGAGATACAACATTTTGTAGTTGTAGAATGAAAGTTTGGTATTCTATGGCATTTTTATATTAAATATTTCATATTGTGTTTCCATCAATGCCAAAGGGAGAGATTGATAAACTACAATTGATTATATGTTTGAAGTCATTTTGTTGATAGTCAACCGAGTTACAGATATGATGATAGACATTAATCAGTTAATGTATTGTCATTGATGTCAACTTATTTTAGTATCATTATGGTAACAAACATCTATTATGGATTGAAGATCTGGAACAAACAAAGTTTATGTGGTCTTTAATTGAAGAGTTATGTATATACCAAGTAACAGTGAACACTGAGTAAATACAGTGTGTATCAAACACAATGATAACCAAGCTAGGGATCATAGTATTGACTGAGCAATTTAATCAAACTGAGGCCGACTAGAATGATGAGCTAAAAATTGATGATTCTAAGGTAAATGATAAGGTTTGTTATGATGATCAAATGATTGTGAAAATTCAAGGAAGAGTAGACGAAGAAGATTGAAACATGTTTTTAACATAACTATCAAGGAAGGTTTAAGCGGCAAAACCAACGATGGAGATTAAGCGACAAAATCTAGAAAGGATGGAAATTAAATGAGTTATTATGTCTATATAAGAGACAAGGGATTCATTATGATTCATACATGATGCTATGATGCGCACACATGAAAACTTCATGCATGACTAATCAAACTGGTTAAAGACATAACCGAGCATTTTCTGCAGACAACATCGAGCGACAGAGGAAAGAGAATTAATGGAGAAGAACATAGTATGAAGAATCAGGTGAAATAAAGTGAAAAAATTGATCAGAGGTATTATGTACTTAGCATAGATCTGAAAATCAGTAAACAGAGTTGTATTTGAATCAAATCATTACTGTATCAGTTTAACCATTGTTACAGATAAATCTCTTAACCGAGTAGGACGTGAAAGTCTTTATTATGATATTCTAATGAATGTTGAGTGTTTTCTTGTTGACCCATAGTGAATGATTGGTCAAGAGAGAACTATTAGTTTTAAATCCTCTAATCAAGTCATATTTAACAATGTGCATTGTAACCTTTAACATGGTTGGCTCTTAACCGAGCTCACTTCATAATAGTGAAATATTTTGGGTTACCGGTCCTAGGTGGTTTTTCCTTAGCGAGGTTTCCACATTAAAAAAATATGTGTCAATGTGTATGATTGTTGTGGATTGTTATTTTTCTTTACACATTAATTTATCTACTTTGATCGGTAATCACAGTATTGATTTATTGCTACTCGATACATGACTAAAAGTTTGAGATTACAGTATACATTCTACTAAGTTGAATTATATGTTTGAAATTGTTTTTATATACATCTGGGAAAATTTGGGGATGTAGGATAATTGGGAGCTAACTGATTCACCCCCCCCCCTCTCAGTTATTCTAACAACATGCACTGTATCGCGAGATTTTGCTTCCTAGGAACTAGACATGAAATATGTAATAAATGCTCATAAATATTAGTCAAAGGTCAAGTACTCACCTCATCGTCTACACAATATATTTGAGAAAACATCTCAACTTGCTCTGCCTATTTATGCTCCATCTAATACCCACCATAGCTCCACAAATACATCTCAAGTGTTCTTAGATTGCTCCAAATTCTCCAAAGTTGTACAAAAATATATGAAAATGACCCTTTTGGACCTACTATGCCATATTTTTGGTCTCAATTTAAATACATGCACTCTCATTTATATTTTTCACAATCCTTTTACCTTCTATAGCTCACAACTTAGGCCTATGAACCTTATTTTTTGTATTGAACCTATACTCAGACTCCTTAACATGTCAAAAAATTTAACCTTATTTCATGATTACTTGAGGGGGGACCATATTACCTTGTCATTAACTCATTCCCATTGGAGGCATACTTGGACAAAATTCTTGCAATTTATTATTTGAAACAACACTAAAAATTTCTTTGTCTCCAAGAAGAGCAAAATGTAGGCACCTAAAATTGTCCAACGCCTCCAAGCAACATTTTTACTAACTTTCTTCTTAATTAATTAAAGTGTCATTATTCTAATTCTAATTCACAATAACATTTTACCGCTTTCTTAAATTCCTATATTTTCTCTAATAATTAAATGATTATTTTAATAATTTAATTATTAACTAAGTCTTATATAATAAAATAGTTTCTTTAATTTATTTAATTAATCACCTTTTTAAAAAAAAAAAACTATTTCCTTTTTAAAAAAATTAAATATTTATTTTATTTATTTATCTCTCATGCACAATGAAATGAATTATTTAATTATTCAGTGCTAATTAATCTTCAATTTTCACCTCCCTAATTGTCACTCACTCTCAATTCAACTAATCAATCAACTTTTTCAATCTTCCTCATATAATTAGTCAACTCCTCATTAATCCATTTATCTCTATAGGTCATTCAATCTATCTAAGTCATTAAACCTATTTTTATTTTACTCAATTGAGTCTTTCAAAATCAAGTAGTCAATTCTACTTTGCTATCATCACCAACAAGCTATCCTATAAAATCTCAATCTTTAAATATCCATCATCACCTCTTAGTTTGAATTGTCTGTTGAAGTCCTAAAAATATAATCAACCTTGATTTCCAATCTTGGCTAACCATAATCTTCGAATATTCATGCAATCACACAACAAGTTGGTGTAAGAAATTTGAGAGCCAACATTAAATCTCGAAGAAGAGGACAATGGAGAATTCATTGAGATTGATTACAATGTTTAGGGTTTGAATTGATTTATTATTTTGCATTTGATTTTGTTGTTCATTATGCATTGGTTGAAAGTCAGTTTTATGCATTTAATTGAGTTTTGTAGTTGCTCACATGTTTAATGTGATTTTAAGCACATTTCATGTTGTTGACAAATGGATTCAAAGGTATTGGTGGAGATAAAAAAGGCGACGGGGTGGTGAAAATGATTCCCATATATCTTCCAAAAAGCTATAGTTAAAAGGTCTCTGATATTGAATAAAGCAATGACTTAGACAATTATAACCTAGATCTGTTGTATGGTGCTCTAACTTTGTATGAAATGAGAGAATTTGAAAAGGATGATCCCAAAGTGAAGGATAATTTCAAAGCTAATAAGAAGATTCAGGAAGATGATGATATGCTTGATGGCTTTGAAGATGCTGAAGAAAATTTTGTTAGGAGGTTGAAGAAAGGAATTGATAAATACAAAGGTAAGTTTTTTTTATTAAGGGAAAAGTAGGTTTTAATGGGGCCCCAAAACCTAGAATAGATGGATTTTAAAGGGGATCTGGAACCCCACTAAGATGAGGCACTACAAAAAATAAAGCTAAATTACAAAATAGCAGCCCAAAGCCATACCAAGTTCAGCAAACAGACAACAACCATTAATGACAAATCATCCAAAGAACCAGTTTCCCAAAAGAACCCTAAAAGAGGCCAAAACCTTATAAAAAAAGAACAACTATCATAAGCCAAGAGATCTATGGGGTTTTGATGGCTCCCCAAACCACAATATTTGGGTTTTAAGATGGTTCCCAAAACCATGCCATATAGCCAAAGACAAAAAATCTAGGCAACAACAAGCGAACCCAGTCCTTAACCAAAAACAACCACAGTCTAAACTAGGCCCTTGAAAAATGTCAACATCCAGCCAAAGAAGAAAAATTTGGAAAAACAAAAGGAACCGAATATAAACAAGAGGGTTTTGAAAGGCTCTATTAACCTTAGATTTGGGATTTTTCATGGCTCCCAAAACCACCAGGAAGAATACAAAAGTCTCATCGCCTTTGGTAAACACACCACTAACAACATAACACCTTTCCATCTCAATAACATAGGGACCCACCTCAATAGGGGTTGAAAGGATAGAAACCATCAACACATGAAACAAAGCTTCAAACATCAAACCAAAATCTGGCTTCAAGGGGGTGGAGAAATAATTCTTAGTTGGACAGGTGGGTTTTAAAATGGCTCCTAGAACTAGAATTTGAAGAAGAGGCCTAAAGTAGACAATGTCCAAGCAGAAAACCAAAACCAAAATCTTCACCTCAATAGGAGAAAAGGGGAAAAAGATCAAATCCAAGGAGAAATCAATGAACAACCTTCCGGCCTCAAAAAGAAGGGCAACACCAACAGACCACCAGCACCACCCAGGCTCCACTGTAACACCCAACTTCACCTCAAAAAGAGAGAGGTTATCTCCAAAACCATCTATCTTCCTCTCTGAAAAAGGAAGGGCCACCTCAATAAGGCCATCAAGAGAGACCCCAGGATATAGAGAGAGGGTAGACAAAAAGGATCTTCTAGTAGCACTAATGGTGAACCCAAAAAATAGCCCATCAAGAAATATTTAGAGAGCCTCCAGGGAAAAGAAGAAACCAACAGAGATGAAACCCACACCACGGGGCACATCATAGTCTCCACAGCCAAACCCTCAACACACTCAGCCCACATAACACATCCAACATGCCCATCAACAACATCATCACCTCCATAAGCACCACAAGGCTAGCATGTTCCAAAGAGGCCGCATAGCAAGGACCTAGAAGAAACAGGGTCACAAAGCATGATCGGGACACCCCTCCACACAAGGACCAAACCTGAGAAACATGGCATAGTCCAGAAAGAATCAAATATCTATATAGGGTTATAAAAAAGGGTTTCACACATTAAATAAATGGACTAAAGCTCCTCAACCACAAGGAGCCCCAGCCCCGGTGATGAATGGAAGTAGCACAAAAACTCCCCGCTAACTGCACAAGCCAAAATATCAAACCCCAAGACCTTACTCCTAGAGGATGCAAGTGTTAGTAATAATCAGTGGCCTAAAAAATATTCCAATAATCAACCCTTAAAACTTAGTACCACAAAATTATACCTCTAGTTATCTTCATTCCTATAAGATGAATGCCTCAAAATACTTATATTAATTTACTACTGCTTGAAATGCTTTGTAAAACCTTCTACTGTAGATTTACTGAATAGCAGTCTGTTAATTTACCAAAAGACAGTAAATTATCTAGAGTATATCGATCAATCCAATTAAGTTAATTCTAATGCAAAACACTAAAGTAATAACTCATAAACACATTGACACATGGAAACCCTGTTAAGGGAAAACCCACTTGGGACCGGTAACCCAAAATTATCACTCTTTTGAAGTGAGCTCGGTGAAGAGCCAACCCTGTTAAAGGTTACAAACACAGTGTTAGGTGTGATCTTGTTAGAGGATTTAAAATTTTAGTCTGTCACTTGGTATCGGGCATCTCTATGCCACCATCCTTGATCAAACACTCACTTGGCATGTCAATAGGTATCTGGCATCTCATACTATCTTAATGAACAAACTTTTTGATACTCCATTGGATGAATCTCAATATAGAAAGGATCTTTAAATCCGTCTCAGTTAAGAGACTTTCTGAATCAATGGTTAAACTAAAATAGTATGATCTGTTCACATATACAAATTATACTTGCATATTTTAAGATCTATTGTAATCTCACAAAACCATTCTAATCAATATAACTCTGTTTATGCCTTTGCTCCACTTTGATTCTACTCGGTGATGTTGTGCTCTATTGCTCGGTGCCCACAGAATTCTTTAGCTCCTTCCTTAGCTTGTTGATCAACACTGTATGAAGTTTCTCTTGATCAGTTTCTCTTTAGAATCATCTTGTTCTTTCCTTCACCCACACCAATTCATAATGAATAGATTTGTCTCTTAAATACACATGATATCATCATTGTTAGGTTCTTGATCTTCTTGATCTTGGTGTGATCCACAATTCTTGCCAATCAAATTTAAAGCAAAACTCTTGTTTTATCTCACTGAGATCTTTTTGCCAACTGGACAAATCAGCTTTAAATCAGTTACTTATCTCTGTCTTATATTGTTGATGAAAACAATGATAACTACCAGTTAACTCTATATTTAGCTCTGCCAGCTAGATATTTTTCATTTCTGAACTCAAGTTAATTTCAGTTTAACTCTCTGATAGTGTCAGTCAACACTCCAGTTCTCCTCGGGCTTCTCCCTCGGTTTACACTATGTTTCTGGCCGTCAGGTTTGCTTTTGATTCTACTTGTCGGTAATTCTCATCAATTTTCTTGCTCATGCATCACTGTGAATTGAATTTTGGTGATCTCTATCCATTGGGTTCCACTGACCATCAGTGTTTGTATTCACAATGTGAATGCTTGTCTTTTATGCATTATAAAAAGCATAATCTTTATTTGTCTGACTCTCTGAAGTCTTTGACAGTTTGATTATAACCGATTAGATTATATCAAGTTGACATCAATGAAAATACAATCCATTAACTGATTTAATGTCTTGCATTATCCTTCTGCATTTAGATGATCAACTTAACATCTTCAAACATTCAATCAGTTACATGTCATCAGCAAGAAAAGGGACAACGTAAAGAAAAGGGCTCGAAAACCCCACGTCCATAACTGGGAAAGAGTTCATAGATCCAAGCTCAGGAGAAAAGGAAACAAAGTCATCATCATCATCTCCATCTTCAGAATCTCCAAACTCAGCCTCTACAGAACTTGAAACCCTACCCCCGCACTCCTTCCCGCTCTCCATGTTTGATAATGTGAGTCCAAATACAAAGGTAAGTTACTGTTCAAATGTTTCAATTATGATAGAATTGGTCATTATGCTTGTCGATGACCTTTTAGAGAATAAGAAGATAGTAGAAAAAGAAAACAACACAAGAAAAGTCCCTATTCCAAGGATAATAATTGCTCCTTAGAAGATGAAACTCAAATTTCTCCTCAAAATATGAAACTCAAAATAATTCAATTGATTAAATTCTTTTCATGGATATCAAATTTGATGATAAAAAGGATGATATCAAGAATCCTTAAATGTCCTAAAAGAAGTTTAATGAACAATCAATTACTATGCAGACTACTTTTCATGCAAACAAGAACCAAATACGCAGGTGATTGACATAGGATGTTCTCATCACATGATAAGAAATAAAGGAAATTTTATCAATCTTGAGAGTGGAATGAAAGATATAGAAAGCTTGGGGATGAGGGGATTGCCCCAATCTATGGAGAGAGGACTATAACAATTAGTAGAATGAACAAGACAAAATATATTCTTTATATATCAGAGGATGAAGACACAATCTACTGAGTGTTATTTAAATGTGCAACAAATAATATAAAATCATATTTTAATGACAAAGGGTGTAAAATCAAAAAATTAATTTAGGAAAACTTTTAGCAGGAGGCATTGAGACTGATGGTAGTATCTATAAAATCAAAAAATGATAGAGAAGGTAGATGTATATTGGCACAATCCAATGATTTCTAATCATGGCATAAGAGGATGTGCCAAATCAACTTTTTCAATGTGGTGAAAATTGGCTCTTCAAATCTAGTAAGAGATATGTTGGGGATCATCAAGCTTACAAACACTTTATGCAAAGACTTTCAGATTGGAAAGAAGACAAGGACAAAATTCAAGATCAAGGATATTTAATCTACAAAACCTTTGGAGTTGGTGCATGTTGATCTCTATGGACTGACTAGAAAAAATGGAATCAATAATGAATGGTACTTTACGTTGCTTATTGATGATTATTCTAGGATGACAAGTAACTTTCCTAAGAGAAAAATCTGAAGCTCTAGGGAAGTTCAAAGCTTTCAAATATCTGGTTGAGAATGAAATAAATTCTAAGTTAAAATGCATAAGGTATGGCAGAGGAGGTGAATTTACTGCAAATGAGTTTGAGAAAGTTTTCAAAGATCGTGGTATTAGGAGACAACTATTTACTCCTAGAATACCTCAACAAAATAGATTTTGATGAGCCCATTTAATGGCTCATTTCTGTCACATGTTTTATACTTTTAGAAGATCTTTTAGGAGGTTACTAGACTATGATAAGGTTTTAATACCTTGTTTATATGTTTTATGCCAACTTTTAGATAACTTCTTAAGACTGTTAATCATGGTTATAAACCTATCCTTTATGTCATTTTGGATGGATAAATGAATTGAATGTATGACCTGTGTTTCTATGGAAAATATTCATGTTACTTATGCATGTTAATGAATGCGTTGGGACTCTAATTTTTTGTGAAATTTAGTGTTTCCTGAGAATGAAAAAACTTTGAAATCCTACAAATGGATACTTTCCATGACATTGTGCATAGGTCATTACCAAACTTTTGTATTTAATCAACTAGAGATAAGACTTCTAGAGAGGACACTAGTATGAGAAGAATGGTTTATTTGATGTGAATGGAAAAATAGATATGTACAGAGCCAATGAAACATGATTTTTATGTAGAATCATTCTGGTATTTTGTTGGGTCAAATTGAGAGATATCTAAAATAATTTGTTTCATTGCCAGTAGAAATCACTCACTCCAAACTACTTGAAATATTGACTTGAAAAGGTTCAGTGGTCAAGTATCCAAAACAAAAAAAATTTAGGTCTGACCCACATTGGGGTCTGACTTATAACATGATTTATAAGGCCGAAATAAATCCATGTAATGTTTTATAACAATACAAAGTATGAGATGTCATTTATGTCATTCGAAGAGGATAATAAATAAGTTTGTACTTATTAATGATAAATATATAAAAAGGGAAGAGAGATGCATTTATTAGTGGTGGAATTTAAAAAATATTTAATTCAGAATGGTGGGCCACCACACTGCATTGCGTGCCTACATAGATATGAAAAGTTCTGTCAAAATTATGGCATCAACTAAGGTTGATAAATATCTCTCTGAAATAAGGTTATTAGTGAAATGTCTCACATCGAGCAAAATTAAAATGGGCAAATAATCAGTCTTTACAGCTGCTTGGCAGTAAAAAAGGAGATGATAATCCTATATGGTTGGTAGAGGGCAGCGATCAATCTTGGAAAAGAACATCAGAAGATGGTAATGGAGGTGTCTCACATTTTGGATCATAATTACTGGGGTTATGTATTTTGTTTGGTTTGGTTATTTGCAATGGGATGAGAGG
Organism: Thuja plicata; assembly: GCA_018584345.1. Taxonomy (NCBI): domain Eukaryota; kingdom Viridiplantae; phylum Streptophyta; class Pinopsida; order Cupressales; family Cupressaceae; genus Thuja; species Thuja plicata. Next base: position 900,972 of record MU228509.1, read on the forward strand.
CTAGCCAAATTCGGCAGCTATCATGTGCAAAACATACAATGGGAAAAGTGTGGTTGATTACGTAATTTGTTCGCAAAACCTCACTACTAGAGTTCTTGAGTTTGAAATTGGTGATTTCTCTATAGAGATGAAGTTTGATCACATGCTTTTATTTGTTAATTTGGCCTTCGCTTCAAACAACTCACACAATAAACAAGTTTCCCACATGCAAAATAAAACAACGAACAAAGGTAAGATCCTATTAAATAAGGAAAACAAGAACATCTTCAAAGTGATGCTTGAGCAACAATTTCTTGAAATGAATAACCTCTCAGTGGGGGGCAAGGTTGAGGAGGAGTGCGAGTATGTTAATAGAAGCTTTCTGATTTCTATAATCCACAATGCTCTAACTGCATGTAAAAGAATGTGTAGTAGGAAGAGGGCTACTAATACGTTTATGACAAATCTATGGTACAATAAGGAATGCAAGGTTGCAAAGAGATTTATAAATGGGAAGGATGTTAACAAAGAACTCCACAAGTGATATACAAAATTGATTCAAGCAAAGAAGGAAGAGTATATTAAGACTAGAAGGAAAGAGTTAATATCCCTTGGAAAACACGACCCCAAAAAGTTTTGGAAAGAGTTGCAGCAAAAGAGAAAACAAATTGAGAACACTATTATGGATGCTCAATGGCTTGAATATAAAAAGTTGCTCTATGAATGGCCTCATGAGAATAATTTTCCTCCAATAGTCAATACTTCTGAGGAACTCTTCAGGGTTGAAAATATCAAGCTTGGGATAAAGAAACTGGCAAGTGGTAAAACTAGTGATATTGATGGGATACGAGCTGAATTTTTAAAATGGGGAGCAGAAATCCTTTTGCCTCACATAGAAGGTATCTTCAATTATGTTATCTACGATGGTTTTCTATCGGATTGGGTAACTAGTGTGGTTATCCCTCTTTTTAAAAGTGGCGACATCCATAATCTATCTAAATACCACACTATTATGGTCAACCCTCTTTTTGGAAAACTATTTAGGAGCATGATAGAACGCAAAATCAGTAGTTGGGCAGAAGGCGAGGAGAAAAGGGCTAGAGGGAAAGCGGGTTTAAGATGTAGGCATTCAACCATTTACCATTTCATAACTCTTCATCATTTAATAGAGAAAATATGGGATAATCAGGGAGGAGAAGCTTATTGTTTTTTGTAGACTTTAAGAAAGCCTTTGATACGGTACCTAGGGACAAGTTATGGAACAAAATGATAGAACTGGGTATCCCTGACAAGTATAGAGCAACAATGCACATATTATATGACAAAGTTAGAGCCAAAATCAGAACTAATGAAGGAATGTTGGAATGTTTTGGTAGTGACATTGGTGTTAAACATGGATGTCCTTTATCCCCAACCTTGTTTGGGCTATACATTGATAAATTAGAAACTTGGTTAAACAAAATGGAAGGGGAAGGTGTACATTTGGCAGGGTATGTTGTGAAGCTTCTTTTGTATGCTGATGATCTTATTTTAATATAAAAAATGGCTCAAGGTTTGAGAGATCACTTAAGGGCCTTAGAATGCTTTTTCCAGGAGGTCTGAATGTAGGTGAACATTACTAAAACCAAAATCATGATTTTCTCTTTAAAGAGACAATAAAAGCACATTACGTTCCTTTTTTAAGGCATCCCTCTAGAAATTGTGAAAGAATACAAGTATCTTGGGATTAATTTTCATTATAAACGAAGCTGGGAGACTTGTGTGAAAAGGATACTAGAGGGCTGGAAAGCCTTGTATTTACTCCAGAACTTATGAAGAATGACTAAACTCTGGGACTGGAAAACTAGGAAGACTCTTTTCGGTTTTCTGGTCATGCCGGTTGTTCTTTATGTCTGTGAGGTGTGGGGTGTTAGCCTATCAAACCGTAGTTGGAGGTAGCTAGAGAGAATTCAGAAGCACCTAATTGCAAGAAATCTCAAAGTAAAGACCTCTGTACCTTATGATATCCTTTTAGAGGAAGCTAGGAATTTTCCGTTGGAAGCTTCAGCGATAACTCGGTTACTTAGTTACTTAAAGAAGGTTGAAAACATGCAATACCAATGATGGCAAAAAATTGTGAAGGATGAGGATCTTATCCGTAGAAAGAAAACATGGATGAAGCAAAATAATAAGTGGTTGGATAAATAGAATAATAATCTACATGAGTATCCTAATACAAATGTGGACATAAAAATGTTTGTCATAGAGAAGTTTCAGAGTGTCATGTGGTTTAATAACATCAGTCGAAAAAAGGCTTACTATATGCAAGTGTTCAACCAAACCGGGGAACATGGGGAGAAAATATACTAAGAGGCTCCTATAAAAGGGAAAGAAAGGCTACTAATGACACATTTGAGGATGGGATCATATCATCTTAGGTGCAAGACATGCAGATTGAAGAGGCCCAAAGAGGCTTAGGAGGAGAGAACTTGCATGTTTGTGGGATGGGAGCAATTGAAATTGAATGACACTTTCTCATGGAGTGCGCGACATATGAAGATATTTGGGCTAAGTATGAAACCATTTTGAAAGTGGAAAACATGAATATTCTATTTGAAGAGGACACGATCAACCAAATAGCGGGTTTGTTGGTCAAGATTCATAAAAGAAGGTCGGAGTTGGAAAAGATTATGGAAATTGTTAAAGGTTGAGTGTTCCTTTGGTCCCTTAGGGTGCTGGGCCTTGTGGATGTCATTAAAATCATTCATTCATTCATCAAAACTAAAGGTTTCATCAAAATTTATAATTGAGCAAATACAAGGAGAGTCTCTTTGAAATATATTATCGATGATGTAGTAAGCATCTAATAGAGCCAAAAATATTTCATCAATAGGCATAATTGTATTGAAAACTAGAACATCGAGCGGACATGGAAAAAATTTCAAAGAAATGAATATATTGATTTCGGTGTAGCAAAAGGTTTTTTCAATCGAAAATAGATATCGATGAAACACCAGTTGTCGAGGGAGCCCAAATATATTTCATCGAAGGATTGTATTTCATCAATAATGAAATTGTTAGCTATTTGAAATGAATTTCTACAACCGGGTGAAAGTTTTTCATCAAATGTTAATGTTGTCGACACTGTAATGGACATATGAGGCAGCCCTAAAATGTTTTCAGAGTGTATGATGAGAAGAAGTTTTCAAAGACGGGATGGTGAACAGGTACACTGAAGTATGGAGTAACAGATTAATGTTTATCAACTATTTGTCAAAATACTTCACCGAGATTTCATATTATGATGTGCCATGATGTGCACACAAATTATAAAACTCATACATTACTCATAAGATCTATTTGACAAGAATGCCTCACAGACGCATCATTTACGAATGATATGAAATATGGAGACATAGAAAAGAGTTTGATAACTGTTTCACAATATGTGAAATGGGAAATAATTGGAGGCCATGAAATTACATATGATGAACTGAATTGTTCTAATGAAGTGTCTTTTGTTATTGATACCATCTCATGGATTGTGGAAGAATGGAATGCGGATATAAGGAATTTGTGATGTCCCCGTAGACATAAATGCAATCTAGAAGTCACAAGCACGAATAGATCACATAGAAATTGTTTGCAATATTTATGAACAATGTGCATCATCTCATAACACTTCCAAAAGGGATGACCTTAGGGCCCGTTTGGTTCCTGGTATTTACTTGGAATATCCATTATTTAATACAAGAATAAAGTAATTCACCGTTTGTGGCTATTTTTTGAATTCTTGAATTAGAAGATTAATCCCCATTTTCCGGGCCAATGCTTAGATTAATTAATTCCAAAAAAACCTGGAATTCATTTTTTTATTCCAGAATAAGCTATTCATGGATTCGAAATAAGCTATTCATGGATTCAAAATTACAACAAAATGTATAACTCGCCGGGTTCGTGCATGAATGGTTCTTTAGGTTTTCTGGGAAAATTATTTTTTTTATAATCTTATTTTTTATAGTTTATTTTTTTATAATCTTTTTTTTTTAAGTTTATTTTTTTAATAATCTTTTTTTTTTAAGTTTATTTTTTCTTAATATTTTATTAAATTTTAATTTCAATTTTTTTTATTTTTATTTTAAGTTAATAATACATATTTTATTTTGCTTAAAAAAATTATACATATTTTAATTGAAAAATATATAAGTTAAAAATACATATATATTTTAATTAAAAAATCAGCAACAAAAATGATAAGTTCAAAAATTAAAATTTGTAAGAAAATATTTTTTATAATTATAATTTTTTAATAAGTTAAAAATACATATTGTTCAAATTAATCCTTATTCCAATTCCACATTATGGGATCCAAATGCAGAATAGATTAATTCCCAGTCATCCTCTAGGTGCACCAAATAGGTCCAAACCTTATCCAGCTTTGATTTTCAAGATTAATTAATTTGAAAATAGGTCCTTATTCTAGAATAGGCTTATTCTGGATAAATTAATACCATGCACCAAATGGGCCCTTATTGAAGTCACGGAGCACGAAAATGGATTTCTTGACAAAGCATCTGTGTGATATGCATGAAGAATTTAGGGATATACGGAGTATATAAACTGATTCAAAAGTTTGTGGAACCAGTGAAAAGGTGTTTGAAACATCTAGTGTCATACTCAATATGCAAAACCTAAGAAAGTCTCATATATACACGATTCTAAGAAGAGCCACAAAGCATGCAAGCTAATTGTTTGACATAATGTCTTAAGAATGTGTAACCTTTTGGATATGTAACATGCCGCCAAGGAATCCGTAATGAAAAGAAAATTTCTTAATAAAGAGAAAAACCCTTTCCCTCATTCATCCAATCCCAGAAAATAGAACTCAACTGAACTCAATTTAACTCACCTTCCCTTTTTGAAAGAAATTAATAATTAAATAAATAAAATTTCTTTTATTGTGCAACTCACACTTATTATTTAAAAACAACTTGCATATGGATTTATAATTCAATTTAATCAATTGCAATGTGCAAGTAATTAAATAAATATTATTATAAATACACTTAAATATTTAAAGTACAATATTAATCATGTAACTAAATATTTAATTATGAAATAAATCAAAAAGGCTTTATTAATTCACAATTTTAATTAAATCCAAATATTCTATAATTAAACTTTTAATTAAATTTCTTTATTTAAACATAAGTATTTAATTAATTTTCATTAATTAAATACCCTACATTTAATATTTAATTAAACCAACATAGATACAAGCATAATTATTTACTAACAATAATTATCCCTAATAAAACTCAATCCACATAAAGTGATGAAGTACATTAACCAAATAATAGAACACAAAATGAAGTCAACCAAATCAAAACACAAACAAGCTCAACAGGAAGGGATCCACGAATTCACGTCACCTGGACGAATTCAGGTAGGGAAGACAAACCGATTCTTGCCCAATCATAGGACAAAGTAGGCTTAGGATAAGGTTTTGGGTATGAATGTTAACTCCTCTCTTTTACCATTTGAGATACATATATGGGCACGCTCACTCATGCCAATTTAGGGAAGATGATGCCCAATATCTGCAAACCTGTCATCATAAGAACAAGCATGTACATCCAATATATATAAAACAACAAACAATGACAGGGATCGGTCGATCGTGTGGATCTTGCAATGTGAGTAACTACGTCTCCATCCTCTACCACATCAATCATGCCAAATAGAAATGTAAAACATACAAATAATCCATGTGCATACAATATAATGTCATTATTGTTAGTAAATCCATAATCAAATGACATCATAGCATATAAATAACCATCATGAAATAACCATAAATCTACTAGAAACACATAATATAACACAACTATCCAAAGGATCATGAAATATTAAATCATAATGAAATATTTCATACATGAACATCCTCAAAATCAACTAAAATAACCAACACACACCTGAAAAGGCCTAAAAGAGTTCGGCAACAGAAACTGAAAAGCAAACTACAGGGTGGGTATTACATCCACCCCACTTAGAATTAGGCTTACTCATGGAAACCTGTAAACAAATAGGGATATAAATCCCACATTCTCATTGTGTCCTCCCAAGTCACTGATGACTAAGGGTCTTTATGGATTTACTAACAATAAGAAACCTCTGCCTAGGAAAAAGTGTAAAATCTTGGCGAATCGCACATTAATTTAGGGAAAAAAATTTCTTGATGATGGCGAATATTTTTTCCAAATTAGCAAAATAATATAAAGGTGAAGGAAAATTTTCCCCTGCCCGATGAAAATTCCATAAAATCCTAGCGAATAATACATTAATGTGGGGAAAATATATATTGTGTGATGCAAATTTTTTTCTTTTGAAGTAAATACATTATAATATATGAGGCGAATGATTTTTTGTTGAAGGGTAAAAAAATAATTGTGCTAGCGAATTTTATGTACCTTTTGAAAAAATATATATATTTTTGGCTAATCTATCATTAAGTATGGGAAAAATAAATATTTGATTGGCGATTTTCAAAAGATGGGACTTGTCAATGCGTCATGTGGGCCAACGCCAACTAATAACTTGTTTGCAGATTAAACACATGTTCGTATCCATAAGCACAAAAATTTACATCAACACACAACCTAACAGTAATATCCATCATTTTATAATGTTAAATGTCTTATTTGAGACCGTTTGATGATCCTAGATGAATGGCTGAAGTTTAATTAATCTGCACCATAACTATTATCTAATTAATGTAACATCACGTAATGACATCATTATTTACACGTATCAAGTCTTACATTTGTTTAGGTGGACAGTTGATAATGTATCACAGTTGTCGTTAATAAAAGAAATGTTTTATCACTGACACTAAATATGGCTATTTCTAATTTCACACACTCGTGCTTTTTGTACGCCTCTCTTTCCGGTTCCCACAGCTTTCCAAAGGCGAGGGTTAGTAGCAAAGGTTCACAAATGAATGCAAATCAAGTATACAATGACTACTAAATGAATAATAGAAATGTGAAAAATAAAATGTACAAGAAAGAGAAAGGAAGAAAAATGAATGCAAACCCCATGATGCTTGAAGCTTCTATTGTTTCTCTCTACTCCTTCTGAAATGATGTTCTTGATGCTCAGTATTGGCGGGGCAGTGTCTATGACTTGAGAAGCGTCGAGAATTTGATAATTGAAATGTGTGTGTGT
>MU228509.1:925321-948569 GCA_018584345.1 Thuja plicata
TTTGAGAAATGAATTTAGAAGAAAATAGATGATTAATTAATGATTAAAAAACCATTAATTAATAGATGAAAATTAGTGTTTTTAATGTAAAGTCGCAAGCCTGTCCATTTTAGGGTGTCTACACTTTTAATAGGAAAGATTTATAGAATTTTGAAGGACAAATGAATTAATTAGGTTAGAGAAAGAATCAAGGGCTATTTATAGATTATCTACACTTCCTTCTTCTTTAATTCTCCTTTGGTTTGGGTCTGCCTTTGCTAGTGCTTGAAAGATTGCCTCTAGTTTTGGTTTTTAGGTTGCATTAGTATAATTTCAGATATTGTGGTAGTTGTTTTTTGAAGATGGACACTCCTATCCGTTTGATAAACACGTCTACGGAGGAATAGAAGGCCTTTTTGGGCCTGGTCTCAAACCAAACCCTTAAATCAATTTGCAAGGGATTTGGAGCCTTCACAAATGAGGCTGTGAGGATGGTGTTGGGCTGTCAATTTTTGGAAAATGTCGACAGGTACCGATTTAACATGGACATTATTTCCCATTTTTTGGCATCTCTTTTGGACCTCAGGGGAGAGAAGGTGGATATACTCCTTCTGTTAAATAAGCTATTCAAACCTGAATTCATGGGTGACATTGTTAAGGTTGTTGTTTATGCAAAATAAGGGGTGGGGATCCCTTGGGCAAGTGATATACGCAAGCTTTTTGAGTCAGACAAAGATGTGGCCATTCAACCTTTTCTTTTGAACCTGGATGTTCAGCAATTGATGCGTCATAGGAAATGGGCACAGATTGGTAGGGATTTTCTTCACAAATGGTTTCTGTTGGATGAATTCGTGGACTACAGATGGTTGTATGAATTTGCAGAGCTTGTCGTCTCTAGAAAGTTCTACTTAGATGGAGGGGAAAATCCTTAGTGTTGTGTCCCTATGGCCTCTGCCTAAATTTTTTGAAATTTCACTATAGTAGGTTTTGTCTTTAAAGTTTTGTAAGGACTTGAAGTGAAAGTCTCCAAGTCTGAAATTTTGAGGAATTATGAATATTGTAAATTTACAGAAAATATTAATGAAAATTTTGCAACTTCATTTTAGTTTGTTTTTATGGATTTAATTGTAAAATATGTATGTGTGAGTCGTGGCATATGTGATTTTATAATTTGTGAAATTGAAAATGAACCAATCAAATGTTAAATTGTTAGTGTATGACAGCATGTTATTTATTTAACAGTAATATAACTTAACTTTTGCATGTATCATGTCACATGTGTGACTGTGCGACTGCCAAATTGTGAAATTTTAAAGTATTTATTCTTTAAAATTTAAACTAAAACTAAAATCTAAAATTAGCAAATGCCAAATGGCAATTCATAAAACATCTAATAATTACAATTTCCAGACTACCAGTCACATCGAGTTAATATCACCTCTTTGGTAGCGGAGTTGTTCACCGTCACTGGCAACTGCAAGTGGTATATCATTTGGAAACTACATGTGGTATGTACATTGTAATATCAACTGAGTATTGATACCGTCGACACGTACCTTAAACCTGTTTATTTAGAACCCTAATTTGTAAACATATTATTCGAGACCATTGATTGATGTAGATCAATGGCTAGAGTTTTATCTCGGGCATAGTTTCTCAAAATGAATGTCTTGTCAAAGTGAAAGTGACATTCTTTAGCCATCAGGAAATTTGCATGATTTCCAAAATTGTACTAGTACAAACTGTAGTTATTAGTATAGTGACCACTGACTATATTAGTAATTTCCCACACTCCTGCATTAATGCATTAATGGGAATGATTTACCTAACGATATGGAAGATATGGATTCACAGGGCTATTAATAGACATTCTTGCTTGCTTCTTCATCAATTTCAATTTGCTTTTTCCTTTCATCCTTGGCCCTCAAATTTCAAACTTCTGTGTAGTTTGAAGATTTAGGTTTTAAGTTTAGGTAGAGATGGACACACCAATTAGGTTGAGAACTACATCAATTGATGAGAAAAAATCCTTTTTGGGCGGGATACCATACAAAGTAATCACTTTCATTTGCAAGGAAGTGGGCTCTTTCATTAACAATGTTGTGTTGATGGTGCTCGGCCATGAGTTCATTCGCAACGAGAAAAGATACCGCGTCAGCACAGAGATTACGTCTCGCTTCCTGGTGTCTCTTCTCGACCTCAGAGGAAAGAAGGTAGACATGCTTATGTTGCTGCAGAATGTTTTCAAGGATCAATTTTTGGTGGACGATGTCCAAGTCATTGTCTTCGCACAACTGGGGTTGGGTATCCCTTGGGCTGATAAAATTGAAAAGCTTATCCAGCAAGGCAGCAATGTGGAAAGGCAACCCTTCCTATTGAACCTTAATGAAAGGTAGCTGATGCGACATCAGAAGTGGGCGTGGCTAGGGAGGGACTTCTTGTGGAAGTGGTTTCACCTCGATGACTTCAAGGAGATAGACTACAACTGGCTCGATGAATTTGGGTAGATTATCCTCAATAGAAAATTATTCTTAGATAGGGATGGAGATGAAGACCCTTAGTGTTTATGTTCTTGAAATGGGTTTCCACATTTCATTTTTTTTTTTTTTTTTCTTATATGATCAACCAGTGCCCTTGTGGAAACATATTTTGTAACTATTTGGATACTTCCCATTTGTGGGTAAACATACTTCCCATTTTGTAGGTGTTTACGGAGCGACTATAGTCTAAAGTTAATTGTAAAACTCTATAATTATAAAGTATATTATAATATTAGTGATGTAAATTTTTGAAATAATTAATGAAAAATTTGTTTTTTGACTCTTAATAATTATTATAATTTTTCTATCTTCCTCTGCAAACGAGACTCATATCAGTGTGTGAAATAATAGATTGTCTGCATAATATTGTTTAATTGCAATTTTTTAAAGAAATCTGAAGACTTCGTATTGTTTAATTGCAATTTTGTAAAGAAACCTAAAGACATTAGACCTTAGACTTTACTTTTGATAAATAATAAATAATAAATTATATTCCCAATGCCCATTCAGTGAATCGTGATTCACATTGCCAAATCGATGTGTGAATCTGTGATATCATATAATATGTATTAATTTTTCCATGTCAGTGACAAATGTAATTATCATTATGTGGCATGTGTGCAAATGTGAATGTGGAATTGTAAAAGTTTAAATCATTTTATAAATTATGGTTAGTAATCGATTAATAAATAATTAGAGTATTAGACAGTTATTTATGATTGCAATATTTTAAATTTACTTAGTTATTTTTATATTAAACAGTTTCAATATTTAATCTTATTTAAATTTAATAAATTTGTGGTGTATGGTGTTACGTGTAACTGTATTTCTGGAGACCATTGGATGAGCAGAGATCAATGATGTACGATGTATTTTGGGCCGAAAGGGAAAATAAATCTCATTTCTGCAATCCTATTCTGAAATCATGACACTTGTACACTCATTCAATCAAACGACATGTGGTGATGTGACCACTCACACAATCGGTGTCATCTGATAAATATAATTCAAAGTAAATAAATGGGACCCGCCACACATGATAGTGACTACCAGTGATCGTTGGATGAGCAAAGATCAATGATTATGATGTATGGTGTATTTCAGGCCGAAAGGGAAAAGAAATCTCATTTTTGCAATCCTATTCTGAATTCACGACATGTGTACACTCATTTAATCAGAAAACACATGACCACTCACACAATCGGTGTCATCTGATAGATATAATTCAAAGTAAATAAATGGGACCTGCCACAATTACAAATGATGGTGACTGCCACTGACCATTGGATGAGCAGAGATTAATGATGTACGTTGTATTTCGGGTTGAAAGGAGAAAAAAATCCCATTTTAGCAATCCTATTCTGAAATAATGACACATGTACACTCATTCAATCAGTGTCATTCATGAGAACAGGTGAAATAAAAGTTAACACGAGTGACGAGTCATGACTGACGATTCGGTACTACTCACTATTGTACAATTTTATCCTAAGTTTTTATATTTTTAGTTCTTACTAGTATTATGTATTGGAGAATCAAAGATTCAGAAAGGGGTTATGGGTAACGGCTTCTAGGTTGAGGATTGAGGAATGCAACAAAGTCTCTCAGCTCTCTATCCACTCACAGTCTACACAAATTGAATTTCCAGGTAAAATCCTGAACACCCACGTCCTGCCCTTTAAATTTTTCAAATCTAGAGTTTTACTATTTAGATTGTAGTCATAGAATTAGGGTTGAATTTTCAAACATGCCTGTAAATTGTAGCTGTCACTAGTATAACATGGTCCACGATGGGAAAAACAAATAGCAAGGTATGAGTAAAGGGAAAAGAAAGAAAATACAGATAATAGACTTCCACAAACTGGTTAAAACACCAGGTTTCACTGATGAATTCCATGATATTTTTTATCTTGTTATCCATGGAAATAAGGGAATCATGGAAATTATATTTGCACTTGAAAATAAGTGTAAAGATCCAATGAAGGATTCAATTTTTTTTCCATTTAACAACACGTTAAAGGCAAATACAAATAAAATTGCACTGTGGGTTGTTGGGTCAGCACGCATGTCGTTACCTCAAGTATTCCCTTGTCTAGAAATTGTCATACTCTACGCCCAAAATTATGATGAAAGTAGAAAAGCAATTGTCAATAAAAATACTCAGGAAGAAATTTTGTCGATAACAGAGACTGAATTTGCTAGTCTGTTGGTCCTAGGGTTTGAAGCACAAAAATCAAACGTGCACATTGACTTGGGAAAGTTGGCAGAGACTTATGAAAATTTAGATGCAAAAAGGAAAGATTCATATATCAGAGGAATAAAAAGTAGTTCTAGTTTGGATCTAGATCATAAGCCTCCTTATGATTATGATATTTTTGTGCAATGGGTTCAGGATAGTATTTCCTTTCTAGCATTTTTTTTGGGATTGGATAGTAACAAAGAAGTGGGTGCCAACATTCTTGAAATGATTTTTCATATTCATTCTGAAAAAGAACCAGTAATATATAATTTTATTGAGCACACTGTTCATTGCATGTAAGAACAATTGCTAATGATTAAAAGAGGTTCACAGAAGACATTTAGGTTCACAACCTACTTGTGCTATCTTCTTTTAGCAAAGCATCGTGCAATATTTTAGACAAACAAGCTTCAAAGTCAGGTCCAAAATGCACTATATGAATGGACACCTCATATAAGGATGAGTGATAATAGAAGGAACTATAAAAAATTTGTAGACTTCTTTTTTGCACCTATGTATCATAAAATTACAGGCACTCCATTGCCTAGATTGCTTATGTCTTGTAGAGATTGCATTCAACTTGGAAGTCAAATACAATTGGCTGACTGGTACTTCATGGAAGACTACATTGTGTTAAGGTTTTACGGTTTAGTGGTAGAACCCTACAAACTTCCAATACATGTTACAAAGAGGGTATTTGTATTGGAATATGTTCAGTACATGGAGAGCACATATGCACTCTTTAATGGTCAGCAAAATAAAATGATATTCTCTTCCTTGCCTTTCTCATTAGGAGGGTTCACCTTTGAGAGAAGAGGATTCAAAGTGGCAGAGGCTTTTTTTTCAATTTCGCTTTGTTGTTGACATTCACTAGCAGTATGATCCACTAAACATAATTGGATCAAAGCTTAGAGAAAATGGGAGCTCCGCAAGCAAATTTCAACATGAAAGTATGCCATTGATAGAAAAAATTAAAAAAATGGAGTCCTGTGATGAGGTCAAAAAAGAGATGGAGAAATACACCGCTGAAAATAATATTTCAATATAGGAATTGTCATCACAAATTATTGCATTGCACAAGAAAAAATTAAAAGTGTAGCAAAAGACATCCTACAATTTATACCATCAAGCTGCTCAACCATCTACAAAACTATTTCAAACAAAATAATGCTTCAATGTAAAGATGATAATTGGACTGCAACCAAAATTAAAGATTTTTGGGAAATGAGGAAGAATCTCGACGAGCCAAAGACCTCTACAGATCTTTATGATCTGGATGAGGATGAAATATTTAGTGATTTGTAGAATGCGGAGCATCCTGATCAAGCACATAATAGTGATTATGATGATCAAGATGTTGGTTTTGATGGGTGGGATTCTATGAAAATTGCTACTGGAATCAGTGCATCCACAAAAGAAAAATATGGCAAAGGAGTAGAGATGGTAGAAAATGGGTTTTCCAAGTAGAGGTGGTCTGGGTCCCATAGGAGAAGGGAATTGGTATCCACTTTCCATACCCACTCCACCAAAATGTGGTAGGGGACCATTAATTGGAAGTTCATCAGAAAAAGGTACTACTCAGTCTCATACCCTTGCACCTTCATTTGTTCTAGCTTCAAATCTAGTTCCATCTTTTCCAAGCACTCAGATTCAATCTAAATCAAGTGCCACTATCACTGGTGGGGATGGAATGAGTAGTACTAGTGGTCAAAAAAGGACATTACAACTAGACACGAAATCAATGGATCCCAGAGATCAAGGCAGTGTAAAGAAGCAAAAGGTTATGACAACAATGCCAATGGTGTTTATGACTATGAGTCCAACAATTGCCACACCTTCAAGACAAAACCATCTGAACAGTCCAAAAACTCCACTTGTAATGGGTCAGGGTGTTACTGCTACTAATCCTCATGGTGCATTTATTAGAACCATAGGTGGAAGCTCGTACATAACTGCAAGTTCTATTTTACCTTTCAAACATTCAATTGTGCCAGAAAACCCTGATTTTTGTTACAATGATTTTGTAACAAACTTTGAACAAATAAAAATAGGAATAGACAAAATACTAAGACATTGAAGAGGGATGCAGTTGTTGCAGCTCATGATGCAGAACCTGCATTGAATAGGTTATTTCCCACATATGACCCAAAAAAATAAATGATGGAGTTCATGGTTGTTATTCCCCCAGCTAGAGATAACAATCCACCAGAGAGTCAGATAGATCCATCTGAATTTCAAGTTAGCACCCTCCAAATGGATTTATCAAAAATTAAAAATTTGGACAAGATAAATGTGTCAAAAATGACCAACCAAGTTGTCTACAGTTCAGTGATGAAGCTGGAGAGAGAAAATAGAAAGCTTCAGGGCATAATAGAAAAGTTACAGGAAGACCTGGAAAATGAAAAGGCAAAGGAGAAAGCATCAAATAACAGGTGCAAAGAATTAGAGAAAAGGATAAAAAATTCATCCTCTAAAGAAGCAATTGTTCAGCAAGAACATATGGAGGCAGAACAGAAATTTGTGAGGGAAAAATTGGAAGAAAGCAATAAAAATCTAGAGGATGAAAAAGCCTCTTCAGTAAAATTATACAAAAGCTTGGAGAGTGCGGCACAAGTAAACAATAAATTAAAGAAAGAATTGGAGGATGAGAGGGTAAGAGAAAAACAGTGGGAAGAGGAAGAAAACCAGTGGGAAGAGGAAGCAAAGAAAATAAAAAAACAGAGTGAACACTAGTTGTCAGAATTGAGAGAAGACCTAAAGAAGGAAAAAAAGATAATTAAAACTTATGAAAATAGCTTGAATGACCAAATGAAAAATACAGTCAAGAAAATAAAAAGAGACCTTCGAGGGAAAATAAAGGTGACTGGTGATAGGTTGTGTGATTGGCTTGAATTGAATGAAAGTCTTAGAGATGTTTTTGAGAAGCTCAAAGAGCACATTGACAAAAACAAAAACAATTGTCAGAGAGAGAAAACTGCAAAACAGATTTTGAAAAAAATCAACACAACCAGTGACAGGCATTTGGCAAGCAAGGGGATTCATGAACACGCTCTTACATCAATAAAAGAAACCTCTATCTTACAAAAATGTTAGAAACTAAAGGAAGTAGAGAAAACTTTTGCCTTATTTGAGAAGCTCGCCAAGATGAATCAAACAAAAACCAAAATGATAGGTCATGGTTTGCCGAGTCCTGGTCCTAGTAACTCATTAACGAATTTCATTGGAAGATAAGATTACAAAAAAAGGTTGGAGGAGGCAATGAGCACTGGTTTAGGCTAGCTTTGTCAGGACACAACTCATGTAGGCATTGCAAACTGCATCAAACCATTGACAAATTTGAATGCAGTATTAGAAGGATCATTGCTTTCAAGTTAGTCTAACAAGTATGAATGGTTGACGAGGCTGCAGGTCATCTACTATAACTTGACAAATATTAACCTTCCAAGAAATGCAGAATGGAGCTCATTAAACAAACTGGTAGAATCATCTTGATGTAATAAAAAATAGTGTGTGAAAGTACTTTCAGTTTCAATCATCTCTATATTATTTATCTATTGGCTTGAATTGAGTTAAAAGTAACAAGTTTGAACTTTGTTTTTTTAACAGGATCAATGTAGCAGATGCTATAATTCTATTGCTAATTTACTAAATGAGCCTGTCAAATGCAGAAATGTACAGTTGTAGAGATGGTGTACTGGTCTTAACTCTTACTGATTTTGATTTTGATTTTGAGACTTCACATTAGGAAAATTGACCTGAAGCTATTGTTTCTCTCTTGTTTCTATAAAAGGGAATTCAGGGTCATTTGCTAAGGGTAATGAAATTTAAATTGGGTATTGACTCTTGAGTCATTGTCAATTCACTTTTCCAAACACAATCACACAGAGTTGTGTTTTACTTCTTACTCCTATTAATGAATGAATTGTTACATTGTGTCATATTTGTAAATAAATTAATGAGAATCTCTATTTCTAAGAATTGTATCATATGAATTGCTATGTTTTCAAAAAAATTAAAAAATCTTTAAGAATTGTACCATATGAGATGAATAATGCAAAAGATAACCATTATTAATTGTATAATTCATGAGATTATCAACCACATTCATGTTTTTGAATTTTGACATTGGAATATGATATTATGCATGATTTATGAATGATGACGAGATACAAAAACTGATAGTAGACTACAAAAAAAAGTTTAATAAATACCTAGGACCTGCTACTTCTACAAAGGTTCAAGTTGCCACATCATCTCATTATTGACATCCTCATATTCATCACCATCAACTTCATAGCCTCCTTAGTTCTTCGATATGTTTTCTGCACTTTGCATACCTCCGCTTAACTCAAGTTCAATGCTAGCATTACCAGTACCAGTAAATGAGTCAATGACAGTCACGTCATTGTCTCTGGCACTCCCACTTTGGTTTGAAATGTTTTCCAACCCTCTTCTCTGACATTTATTCCTCCACAATTTCAGTGCCTTGTCGTAAGGAAAAGTATGAACTTCATACCTGGATGTATAGAGCCTCAAGCAATTTTCCAAATTCTTGTCTAGTTTGTTTCTTAGCTTTGACTTTAGGAACCCCAAAGCACTAAAAACTCTCTCATCCTCCACCAACCCCAATATCATGGTTAGACATAAATCAGCAAGCTTGAAAAATTTTGATATTGAATCAATCAACATTTCGCTTACAGCTAGATATTTCCAAAGCCTTGTTGTCGATCCATTTTCGTGGGGGTTCTCCATAATATTATATTGTTCCCTCATTGTCTGTGAAAAATGGCCTGATTTTTCTCTCAAACGAGATTCATCTAAAATTCCATTTAGAGTTACTCCATTTAACTCTATGATTTTGCAAAAATGATCTATCAAAGTTAGTAACTTATTTCGATAATCCTTCAAATTTTTCATACTCCAATATCGAGGAAACACAATAGACATGGATTCAAGTAGTTTGACTGGAGAGAATCTTACTCTAATCTCTGAGGAAATATCATAGGCAATGTGCTTCATAGAAGCAGTTACATACTCAATGATCTTGGTAAATTCTTCCCTTTTAACACTTGATACTCGCTTCTTGTTCTTCCTTCCTAGTTCCTCGGACTCGACCCTGGCATAGTAGTACATTGGTATCTCAACTTTGCGTACTTTTGCACATAACTCCCCATTTACACCGATTTTTAAAAAGTTGTCAGGATTGGCCAAATCTTTGATTTTAAGCCAGCTGGCAAATTTTACATCATCACATGATTGGTAGAAATTATCTAGCGTCATGCATGTCAATTTATGAAGCACAACATATTCTGCAATATGCATTGCTCTTTGCTAGGCCTATTTCATTATATTTATCATTTCCTCCATGAGGGGGAGAATACTTGCTAACATTAAGAGTGTCCCTACATTAGATAACCTTCGTAGAAGCTCAGGAAATTTGGGTAGCCCTGATTCTTCACAACTTGAGTTCATTAGACCAAGCAACAATTGATATTTTGAAAACAATCGATGCATTGGTCCATCCAAAGGGATCCATCTAGTATCATTATCCTTCAGAAGCTTGTTCCCATTGGTTAGTCCTTCGACAAAGTTTTGAAATTCCCTCAATCATTTTGGACTTCCAAAGAAGTATTGGTAGAGCTCTTTGATTAAAACATCAATATTTTGTACTTGACCATGCTTGATAACAACTCCAAAAGCTAGATTCATTCTATGGGCCATGCAGTGAATGGGAGTAATGTAGGGTGCACAAGAAGATTGTATCTTTGTGCAAAGACAACCCCTGTGGCCTTGCATTATTGAAGCTCCATCCGCTCCAACACACACCAACTTATTGGCAATTGTCATGTCATTTATACCTCCATATTCAATTAGAGATCTCTTTACTAGTTCAAATAGATTTTTTGTTGTCGCATTATCCTTCATTTTAGCAATAGTTAGTAGATGAGGTTGGTGGACAAAATTGTGTATAGTATAAAAATGCATGCATACCCACGAAGTATTATCTACTGTTGTAACCTCGTCTAAAGACAATGCAATAAAATTTGACTCTTTAATTTTTTCCTTTAAATCCTCTTTTTCAACATCGGCAAGACAACTTACCCATTCCCATCCACTATTTACTGACGAATGATTGTTAAGATAGTTAGGAACTTTCAGAATGTTTAATAAAGCACTCAATGATGGGTAGTTTTTCATAGGATTCCCTCTACTCAAAATATTAAAAACAACACTTAACAGAACAGCTTTTCCCATTAGTTCTACTTCCAATGCTTTTCCAAAACAAGCTTCAATAAAGCCTTTAACTTGAGCAGGATTCATCTGTATATTCAGTTGAAATTCATATAATTATGCATTCCTAACATGCAGAGATTCATCCTTTGTATTCCATGTTATCACTAATTTTTCAACTCCATCTATGGTTTTCTTTTCGTAAACTTTACCCATATGCTTCTCTATGGTGTTGATTTTTAACTGCAACCTCTTTTCCTTCTTATTTATCTTGGTGCAAATATTACATCTCCATTCTACCAGAGGTTGACCTTCAATTGGATTTTCCACTAAATCAATGTATGGATACTTTGACACCCATTCTATTTGAAAATTCCTCAACAACTCCCACTTCTAATCATTTTTTGAATTGTTTTTTCTCTTCTTTTTCCCTGCACCATCATCATCTCTGACATTCTCAGTCTCATCCCAGTAAATTATATCATTATGGCTACTCTGGGTATTTAACTAAAAATCCACTTCAAGTCCATCATGATCTAAGATATTAGGTTCGCCTACCTCTTCAATATGTCATGTAGTTTCAGGTTGTGAATCTTCAAAATCTACTAGTGATGAAGCAGCTTCCTAGTTTTGGATAGAAACATTTCCAACACCATAACCAAAGTACGATGATAAGGTTCTACATTTTTTTGGCCTCTCTTGGCTTCCCCACTTGTAGGAGCCTTGCCCTTATTATTGTTACCCTTATTTTTGTTCGACATCTCCATTCTCCAACGACTTCCACTGCAAAAACAAATGTTAAATTATTGAAGAAGTGACAATAGAATATAATATATATAAATATGATTCTAGATTTATTGGCCCTAAAATCATGTATGAGGTCTCCCTGGTCACCAGTGTTCGCTAACTGGTTACCACTAAATAATAATAAACTCAAAATTATAGAGTCGCAGAATAAGTATCACTTACCTTTGCCTCAAATTAAATTGCAGTCGCTACTCGCCAATGCAATATGCAGTTGCACTCAATAGTCTGAAACTTTTCCATTGATCAAATGTTTTTATACTATCCTTATTTGGAAAATTTGACGGGAGTTATTCAGTCAAGGTATACAAATTTGGCGAAGCCCGCATAATTTTAACACGTCTTTTGTTATTTGCGAGGCGGTTATGGGTTGTCCAATACGAAGGTATGATTAATAAAGTTGGCGAATTTGGGTCCGGTTGAGACACACATCCACAAAATGCCAAGAAAATTTGGGACGGCCTATAAATATAAATGTATAAAACTATTGGCAAATATAGGCCATCCATTTGTGTTGCGTATAAATTATAGGAAAATTTTCAAAATTTACAGGGACCAAAAATTAGATTCCATTGGCAATGATGTTTAAGAAAAGTAGAAAATTAAATAAAGCGATGGGAGATGGGCCCGGGCATTGGTCCCAATATTAATACTTGTCGGGCGATAGGGTCAACCTAATATATGAAAAAAATTGCCAATTCCCTGCTCACTGCGACATTCACAAATTGGCGAATAATCGCCACTAAAGTTTTTGCTGCATTTGGGTCCCATTGGACCCTTACCTGCTCGATGGTGTGACTCCTGAGGGTCAAATCCCACTGCTCAAGAATGTGAACGGGATCCAAAGCCAGCTGCTCGTCCTCTACCTATAAGGCATTCCAATCAAGAACATGTAACAATATCTAGAATATAGCATCTAAGTAATAAAACATGGAAAACATCATAAACACGAGATAAGTTGGGCGACAAAGCAAGACGGTAAGCAACTGGTCCTATCCGCCACTGCAATTTAAGGAAGGGGGCG
Source organism: Thuja plicata (assembly GCA_018584345.1). Lineage (NCBI taxonomy): Eukaryota > Viridiplantae > Streptophyta > Pinopsida > Cupressales > Cupressaceae > Thuja > Thuja plicata. The sequence continues at coordinate 938,139 of MU228509.1, forward strand.
TGGGGCCCACTCCCCCATTCACTTTTTAAATTTGTTTTTTCAAAAGTTTTTAATTTTTATTTTTATTTTATTAAAAAAAAATTTATATATTTAATAATATTAAATTAAATTTTAATTAATATTTTTATTATTATTAAGTATTAATTATTACTAATAAAGTATTATTATTAATGTTTGTATTTAATAATTAGAAGATTATTATTTAATAATTAATTAGAGATTAATAATAGTTTTAGTGTTAGTTTTTTTGTATATTATGTTGTTTATTTGGTAGACTTGAATAAAGAAATTTAGGTGTGGGTTTTAATAGATTGGTTTAAAGAAGATGAATATTTTTGGTTTATCTCAAATTTGATTACATCATTAATAGCTTTAATGTGCAATGATATTTTCTGGTTATTTTACATGGTGTAAATAGTGTTTTTCTCTCGGTGTAGATTTATTTTACTATGTATGTATGTTTTGGGAATTAGAATGACCTTAGGGAAATTTTAGAGAGGCTTGGGTTGTGTTTTCTATATTTATGTCCTTGTTGTAGTTGTGGCTTGTTTTTTGTTACCCAACCCTAGCTTTGTAAGCTCTTGTTGTTTATGAATGCTTTGAGAGTATGTTTTTATGTTTTGATAATTCTTGTTATCTTGTAAGGAACTAGATTTGGGTTTTCCTATGCATGTACCCTTTTTAGATCAATGTGTGATATGTGAGCCTAGGTGGGTTAACTAAGTGTATAAAGGGGAAGTGACTTGCAATGAGGGCCAGGGCCCTAAGTGGCTACTAGGATAACTCATTGGCAATTAATCTTAACAAGTGATAATATAATACATTAATTGGGGTTTTTAAAATGAATTAATAAGATATGGTTCCTCACCCATGCTTGAGTGCTAGTATAGGCTAAGATGGAGGATGAGATGGTGTTTGTCACCTTGAGAGGTGTGTGTTTGGCATAGTTAGTGACTTTGTCTATTTGAGAGGTCATTGATACCATATATGGTCACTTGAGTGTCAGGGTCCAGAGAGGCTACCAGGATGAAACTTAAGGGTTAGACGTATATGATGACACCTTCCTATATACAACTTAGATTTCCTACATTTTTTGATTACCTTTGGATTAGTGAGTTTTACCTTGCAAAATGTGTAGTACATCTTGGGATAGAGATATATTAGGATCCCCTTGCTTAGTTGTCATTTCCTTCTTTTGTTACTATTATTCGAGTGATGTCTATTGTTATATCCTCAGCGTAGTGATTTGGAATTTTATAGTTCCACATGGATGGGTGGTAGTGATTCTTTGCCATTTGAGATTCGACATCCTTGTACTAGTGTTGGATGTTCCTTGTATCAGTTGTACTCATTTTTTTCTTCTTTGGTGGTTTTGATCTTATCATATCTATATTGTAATCTTGTATTGGTATATCAGATGTGATACCTAATATAGGCATTGTATCATACTTATATTAGAGTGATTACTACATACCCTGCGACATGTGTAGAGGATGTGAGTTTTGATGTAAACCTTATGGTTTCAGTTGGGAATTTGTAATTATTTATAGATGAAATATTTTTTATCCATTTTTAAATGTGTAATCTTATGCTTATGATTATCTAGTGTTGAGTTTTGTCTTACGTAATTCTACGTCATGGAACCCTTGAGTTTTGTAATATATGCTTGTATTCATTTATGTGAGTGTTGTGTTTTGCTTCCACATTATTGTATGATCTTATTGTGTAAACTTTTAAAAAAACATTTGTTTTTTAAACTTAGTAGCATGTTTTAGGTTAATCTCTCCTGGGTTCCCTGGTGGGGCATTACAAGATATACATAATTTTGAAGGATCTATGTGGATAAGAACATATGGATATTATAGTTGGGGTGGTACAAAATATGAATAATACTAAATAATTTCCTAATAATATATATTGGTGAGATGATCAGATGTTGGATTAATTGAAAACAATGAGGTCATCATGATGGATATGTGGTAATATGTCCTCTCTAAAAGTGAAACTCTTGCACATTATGTAAAAAACTGATTGAATGTGTGTTGACAACTATGTCTATGGTGGTTATAAGAACACATTTTTGGTGTTGAACTAACTACATATGAATATGGGATAAGATGTATAATCATAAAGTTGGGATCATGAATTAATTCCACCAAGTACCTTGACAAGGCATACCAACGGTTCCACATATCTCATCTTTCTCTATGGATTCATAACAACAGATAAGGATAAAATGAAGGCATCCTGAAGACTTAAATTTGATTTTACTGATGTTCTGGGCACTATCACAACATTCAAAATGATGGGAGTTGAAGGCCATTGTGTTGAAGTGCAAATTTTATGTAGGATATAAGTTCTAAATTTGTTCTCCAAGACTGGAAAGATAAGAGATTAAAGTGTTTTATCCTAAATAAAACAACTTACTAGTGTAATCATTTTGGTATTGCATTTAGTTAGTTTTCTTAATAACTAGCCAAGACGAACAATTGTAATTGTTTTGAACCCAAAAGTTGTAACCTGTCAGAATGGTCCCCTTGATTCTGTAAAAGGGTGACCACAAATTGGGAAAAAGGGAGGGGTCACAATGTAATATTTTTCATCAGGAATTAATAAAAGTCAGATCTCTTATTTGCAAATGTGCTATGGAATCTTTCATTTTCAAATTAGTTTTCTGTTATAATTATCTATGGTTGATAATTGCTACACTAAGTCACCGTGTAAAGAAACCATGTGTTGTTACATAGCTGGAACATCAAGACACATCTGAGATTCATTTTTTCTATTGTGTCTTGTCTAATTGGTCTTTTATAGGGAAACTTAAATTCAATTAGACTAGCTATGAAAATATCATACAATTATATAGCATTGGAGGTTGGGTAGTTTACATATCCATCCAAGGGAGGATTTAAAAATTATCTTTCATAGTTATACGTAAGGTTTGCAAGTGGACGACTCTATTGCCTAGATGAAATAAGGCACTGGTCTGATATACATTTATCTATACATCAAAATTTAGTATAAGTCAAAGAATTGAATCAATTAGTAGAAAAATAATAGATAGAAGCAATAAGATATTAGAAGAATAGATAGAAGCAATCAGATATATAAGATTCAAAATTAGTTAAAGTAGCAGCACTAGATAATTGAAGGTAGAGATAGTAAAGTAATAGTAGTGAAGAGATACACAAGTGAATCTATTCCAAGATCTTATGGCATCTTGGTAGATCACATAGAAATCAAAGTAGAAGATAACAATCAATCTTCTATAAAAGGCTTCAATTTGGAAATTGAAGAATAGGTCCACTCACCTAGGTCCTATAGAGCCTAAAGTGTAGAGGAGTTCAATCAATTTTGATTGATCATGTTCATTGGCCAAATCAAGTGAGAAGTTTGAACATAGAATCAAGCATAACCTTAGAAATTTCTAATTTGTTGATTTTGGAACCAACAAAATGAATGTTTATTATGATGTGATATGTATATATGCCTATGTTTTTGTGCATTCTAACAATGTTATGCAGAAGAGTGAGTTAGGAGTCGAAGACCTTGTAGCAAGAAGGTTCCAACAAATCAGTTGGTTGAAGGCAAATTCCAAATTTGAAGAAGTCGACAACCATCCTCAAGAAGACATAAAGAGTTATAATGGAAGCTCAATGTCATTCCTGAAAAAGAGTAGATTTAGGGGCATTAATTATTCTATATTTTCTCTGTAATAGAAATAGACTTGATTGTTTCTATCTCAGAGCATAGCTCCCTATTTTATGTTGTAATAAATTAGCATCCTTCTACTAGCATGGAAGTGGAATTGATGATAGATAAGGTTAGTTATAATTTCCCTTATATAAATAAGGTATATGTACTCTTTCAAAAGAGTTGGAAGAATCATAGCCATTGCAACTTTCAGTTTTTAGTTTATAGTAAAGCAATTTTCAGCCATTAGTATGAAACAACATTTTTTGATTAATAATATGACATTTTCAGTTTGGAAGCATATAGTTGAGTTTTGAGAAGACTCACTAAGGAGGCCCACTTAGATTTTATTATATATTTAGAAGATAGTAGTCATTTTTCATGCATTAGTTAGTCGTGGTTTTGACAATTGTCTATTCCTACAACCACTAGGAAATACTTCTTGTGACTATTCTTGCAGCCAAAGCAGGCAAAGTAGTTCCTGCTTGATGTCAATACATTTGATTTATGTTGTTTAATTGGATACAATATAGATGATATTTGTTGTGAGTTTTTCATTTATTTTCTTCCATGCACTTTACTTCCAGCATTATTTCATTTTTAGCTGTAGAAGCATGGATACAAAATGAATTCCTAGTGCATACATTTTGCAGACCCATTTCAAGTAATACCTCTCTGGGTTGACAAGAAATGAATCTTTGAGATGATCAAGATAGATACTTGGCATGGATGTATAATTCCTGAGTTAAGGTTTTATATCCTAGCTATTTAAGCCATTAAAAGAGATTAACATTTTTGGTTCCATTGTCGGGGATGGTGTAAAACTAGGAAGTCCTTTGCAGTCATTTTCTAGTAGCTATTTGTTTGTAGTAGTGTAGTAGTTTGTTTCAAGTGAGGCTTTTAGTTTTTTTGAATTTAAGACACATTGATGTTACTCAGTTACCATGACATGCATAGAGAAAGAAGAAGATATTCCTTCCTAATGATCATTATCCTTGTAACCAGCTAGGTGAGATTTGTTTTCACTAAGAAGAAGAATAAGGAGAGGCAAACCCGTATGCTGATGCAATTGAAAATTTATCCACCTCATTCTCCTCTTCCTTGGAAGAACTAGTTGACCCAAACCCTTATGCTAATATATTTTCCAACTTGAATATTCCTCCACCTATTGACCCAATTGATCAAAACCAAGTTGTTAATCCACTTGCCTTGGTAGTCTATCAAGAAAGTATGGCTGCAAATAGGCCTAATTATCCTGCTTTTGAGTTCCTCATCACTAACCAAAATGATATTCACAACCTCAAGAATATTCTCACTTCAGTCCTTCCTAAATTATATGGCTTAGTGATAGAAGACACAAATACCGTCCTATTAGAATTTGGTATTCTTTGTAGGATCTATGACTACACCATAAATTCTCACAAGCTTAAATTATTTCCTACTACCTTGAAGGAGTCAGCATTAAGGTGGTTCATGTGCTTTAGAAGGGATTATGTGAATATCTGGGATGAAATGGAAGCAATATTCCTCCAAAAGTATAAAGAATATTGTAGGGGAAGTGATATGAGGGGAGATGACATATTCAGAATGCAACAAAAAGAAGATGAGAGCTTGGAGGAATATGTTTCATTGTTCTTGTTTAGTTTTCATAAGTCTAGACATCATCAAATTAATGAGGATTCTCAAAATTTTCTCTTCCTTAGAGGGATTATTGAGGGTTGTGTTGAGGCCTTGGACCTTATGGGAGGAAGAGAAATTGCACAAGATTCTTTGGATGATATTAGGAAGATATGTAAGGACTATTTCAGGGCAGCTATCAATAAGGGAAGAGGATACCAACCTTCTATGGGTAAATAAACCACCAATGAAGTTTATAGGACAAAACTTATACATTTGTTGTCAGACTTCAAGCATGATATCATCAACAACATGGCTAACCAGTTGGACACACTTCAACATAAGAAGAAGCATGAGGAGGTAGAGGCAATGTTAGCGTAATATTTTCCTCACTACAAACAAAAGAAGGACTACAATTGTAATATGGTGGCCAACATAGAAAGCAAACAAATTCCACCAAAACTCAAGCCAGTTGAAGGAGATTATGACCAGATTTTCTTCATTGCTCAAAGAAGGCCATGAGCTCCAATACAAGGTATGCCATATGACACCTAAATTTTTGTGGTCCTTATTTAGATACATATGCTCCTAATAAGCAATGGAAACCCCCATATAATGTTTATTCACCTCTATCCTGGAATGATCCTTAAAACACATGACCCAATTATCAAAACCATCTATGGAAGAAAAACCAATGGAATTGGTAGCAACCTCAAGGGGGTTAGAAACCACCTCAGGGGAACTAGTAGAAAATATCCCAATGGGGGGAGGACAACAATGGCTAAACCAACCTGTTGGTTATCTGCAGCCACCTCCACAACCTCAACAATAAGCATTAATGCCTCCTCCTACTCAAAATCCTACCTCACCTAGACCTACCCAATTGTCAGCGCAACTTGTCCCTAATCTCAATAATAAGACACATCAACAATCTATGTATTCTACTAACCCAAATCAATATCCTGCATATGTTGTCGGTGTTAGTGATATACATCTTCGATTGGGTACAACTTTACCAAATATTTCTTTCACAGTCATAATTGAGTTACCTATATAAGAAGGAGAGCCCAATGATATTCCTAATCAACCTCTTCAACCAAATCAGTTAAAAGAGTCAGAACTACCCCAAAATCTTGATGCAGTACTTCCATTCCCTCAAAAGTTAGAGGCAGAAGTGACCAAAGAAAAAAAGAATCAACCTTTAATCTGATCAACCAATTGAAGTATATATATGTCAAGATACCTCTATTTTAAGCCATCAAAGATGTCCCAATTTACGTCAAAGACATCAATGAAGCTTTTCTAAAGAAACTTGAAAGAAAGAAAATAGATCCTAAAATAGTGCATGTAATAGGTCAATTAACAGACATAATGCTTGGAAAAGTAATTGTCCCTAAATACTCTTGACTCTAGTAGCTCTATGGTTGGAGTTGTCATAAATGGAATTCAAGTGTAAAATGCCTTAATAGACCCTAGGAGGTGTTATTAATGAGATCACAAAGGATATTATGCAACATCTTAATATCACCAATTTGAGGCCTACATCAATTACCCTACATCATGCATATGTAGAATGTAAAAATGACTAATCACTTTAACACAATAAGTTTACTAACCTTATTATACGATTATTAAATAATATTTATTATTTAATTAATTGGCCTCTTTCTACTATAATCTAAACTCAAAATCATCATTTCTCTATAAATCCTAAAATTAAGTGATTTTAATTAATTGCTTAATATTTCATCAATTATTTACCTATAAAGTAATTAAATAATTAATCATTGTTTAATCATTCCCTATCTTGTTGAAATTAATTAAATAATTATATAATTTAATTAATGTTCCTTCTTTCTTATTATTATTGCATTTATGTAATAATTAAATCAATTTCCCTCTCATAATTAAATCAATTATATTTATTTAATCAAACCAATTATTCCTCTTATAAATAAATAAAGAATAATTATTTATTTATATTCCTCACATGTGAAAATAAATAAATTCTTTTATTTATTTAACCATATTTATCCTCCAATTTTGAGTTTTAGTTAACTTTGTATTTCTCTCTTCTAAATGATCAATTAAATGAGTTATCTATTTAATCTATCTGGTCTTCAACTCCACCTCCTCAATTAAAGTCCTCATAAAATCAATTAACTCTTCCATCTAACCCAACACATGCAATCAGTTAAGTTCAACTCCCACTCACTCTTAGTTCAACTCTCCAATCATAGACAATCAACTCACCAATCATGGAATCTTGATTGGAACCCTGAAAATATATATAATGAGAGCTTGTTTCTCATATTTTGAAACCACAATCACTTTGAATTCTTATTCTAGCACATTGAGCACTCAATTTCTGAGAGCCCACGTTGCATAGAGAAGGAGAACAATGATGGAGGACTTTTGATTTGCATGTTCATGTGTTTTGATTGATATCATTATTATTTGATGATTCAGCATATTGTTATTCATTTCCTCTTTCGATATTGGGAATACTAACTTCTTAACAAATCTCTTTGTGGTTGAGATTATGATGTTATTGCAGGCTTCTACATGTACTCTATATCCTTGATTAAAACTTTAATTAACATGATTATTTAATCAATTACAATGAGATAAGGAATAATAAAATAATGTTTAATTATTTTGTAGATAATTTGGTGATGAAATATTGATTGGACAATTAATAATTAAGATAATTAGTTAAAATTGCTTAATTATAAAATTAAAGATAAATGATGATTTTGATCTTAGAATATGGTAGAAAGACATAATTTATTAAATAATAAAGATGGTTAAATAATTAAAGAGGAATATTAGTAATGCCATTGCGTTTAGAGTAATAGGTCATTTTTAATTGTCTATATTTTGCCACTCTTTGATACAACACCTTTAGGTGTTGTTTCAAAGAATAATCAAAATTATGCCCCGATTTGCCCCAACAAGAACAATGTGACGATGAGGTAAATGATGCCCCATCGAGAGATTGTGCAAGAAACTTATGAATGATCTCTCGAAAGAATATTTAGATGAAATGATGCAAGAAAAGAATAATTAGTAAGAAGTGAAGAATGTTGGTAGGTTATGATGATTGTTCGACCACCATTGGTCATAGAGATTGTTGATAAGAATCATATCTTCTTTCAGGAAGCACCCATCCTATATAAGACTAGCAACAACATCTGGATTTAGGGAAGACATGCCATGTATACGATTAACCAATAGAATGTTAGAATTTATTGATAGAAATTTAGGAGGGGAGAGAGCGAGGATGAATCCTTGATTGAAACCCTTATATTATAGTAAACAAAGAGCTTCTAGTTTTAATAACCACATTTGAACTCAACTAAATTGAGCAATTTCTTTCATCATTGAGCCACTTTTATTATAGAAATTGAATACCATCATACCCAAATATTAATGATCTAGACATGAATATCCTTTTGCATTCTAACAGGAAATTTAAACAGACAAGGAATGTGGATCGATCCATCTAGGTTGGGTGTTAAGAGTCAAGGTATGTGCAGCGTATCACAACTAAATTATCTATTGCAAGACTTGCAATTAGATATTGCATGTGTATTTGAAGGCTCTTACCACAGACACCCAAAACGCTCTTTTAAGATTTCATGACAAACATCCCACAAACAACAAACAAAAAAGATAGGTCATCAACCATCACGACATCTCTAATATCTTAAGTGGAATCATGAAGATGCATAAGAACGTGACTTACGAAAAATCAAGACATAATAAGACCAAATGCACTAAACAAGTAAGCAACCATACTGATTTATGTGTTTGTGTTTAGTTTGGAAATTCATTTTTGACATTTTTTTGATGCTATCAAATGAAGTATAGGGTACCCCGTATAAGACTGCTCTGTCAGGCTTCGAGTGTTCCCTTCCTTGTCTAAAATAACATGACTATTTTGACAAAAGACTATGTTATGGGAATTTTTTGATAGATGAGACAGTGGGATCGATCTAACTGAGGACCTGCTGATATGTTTGACTGTTTTAACTTGCTTCCACTGAAGCTCATACTTTTTGAATGATGTCGTTCAATGTTTGTTTTGAAATGTGAATGGATTGGATTGATATACAAAGGAGATTTATTGCATATTTTCTCCATTTTTTTTATTTTTTTGGTTGTCTATTAACAATTTTTGTAGAACCTTTTGCAAGTGTTTTTGGTCCACCATAGGGTTTGTATGTTTGGAGTTGAGGTATTGTGGCGTATCACATAAGTGCAGGCCCTTATCACAGACACCCCAAACATGGTCCCCCTAGATAAATATTATTATGCTTTTTGAAGTCTTTGAACCTTTGAGGGACTTTTGCAATTTTCAAATATTTTTTAGGATGTTTTGCAAATGCTTTTGTTGTTTTTTGTTTTTTTTTGGAAATTTTTCATATTTTTTTACAATTTTTAGGTACTTTTCAGTGCTTGATGGATCATGATATTAGGTGCCCCCAGTTAGGATAGTGTAGATGTCCAAAAATATTAATATTATTATTAATATTATTTTCTCTCCTATTCCTCTGACTATTTAATTTAAATCAATTAAATAGTTTCATTTACCAATAGTCTAAACACTATTCTAATGTATTTTATTTAAATACATTTATCTCCACAAAATCCCCTTTTTTAATAAATTTATATTTATTAAAAATCCTCCATTTTCTTAATTCTTCTAAACTGTGATTTATTCAAATTTAATTTGAATTAAATCTAAATCCTAGCTAGCAACCTATTAATCCTATCCTACAGCCTACTCTACCGCCTACCCTATTCCTATCCTACTCCCATCCACCTCACATCCTAAATGTGTTTCCACATTTAACTACCCTCTAATCGTGCTTAAATGGGTGATTCCTAACCTTTTTAAGGCTAATAGGATGCTCAACTTCATGGATAAAAATATCTCCAAATATCTCAAAAAAGGGAGTTAATTCCTTTTACCACTTTGTCTTCCCTTGTTGAAATATTGAGCTACTCAATTTAATGCCATTTTTGACTTGAAAGTGGTCATCTTTCAAAGGCATGTGTTTCCAAATTTGGTCATATTTCAAAGGCATGTGCTTCCTATGTGGCTCTTATGTGGAT
>MU228509.1:948665-968855 GCA_018584345.1 Thuja plicata
TTGATTTCATGCTCATGCTCTTTGATGTTAGTTTATGCATTTCATTTGCTTAGATCATTTAGAAATCACATGTTAGGATCTTAATTTGGTAAAATGAATCATAGTTTAGCATAAGACTTTCATATCACCCTCATAGTTTAGCATGTTAGTGCTATGTTAGAATTGTCATTTTGATTTCATGCTCATGCTCTTTGATGTTAGTTTATGCATTTGATTTGCTTAGATCATTTAGAAATCACATGTTAGGATCTTAATTTGGTAAAATGAATCATAGTTTAGCATAAGACTTTCATATCATCCTCATAGTTTAGCATAAGACTTTCATATCATCCTCATTTGCATAAGTTCATGTTATCATCTTGAAGATGGATTTTGAGACTAGTTTCTTCATAACTAGTTCTTGAATCTCTCTTCTAGTGGGATAGTATCATTACATCATAATTGCATTGGGATTCATAGTAAATTGTGTGTTTGAGAGAGCACACCCACATACAATCCAAATAAGCAAATCAAAATGAGTAGATTAGGGTGCAAAAATGTTATTTACTCATTTTTAGCTTAATCCGATGTTATTTGGTACCTTTGTTGTCAGTTTGAACTTGCATTCTTTTCTTGTCATGATATATGCTAACTCGCTAATGTTTGCATGTTTGAGCTTGCTCCCAACAGATTGAAGGATTCCATATACACAGATAGAATGGGCATTTTATTATGGAATGGCCATGTTGGATTGACTTTGTACTGAGCGTGAGGCATTTAGGATGAGGACCACTGACAAATCTTAATCCATGACAAATTTTTATTGAGGAATATGAGGTGAAATGTCAAGAGAGACCAAGTGGAGTTATGATAGATGGTAGAGAAATGATATTTACACATGGAATGAAATTCCTAGTTTTCACCATTGTACTTTTCCAAGGTTCCACCAAAGTGGTTTTCACCATAGGATGAATTTATTTCTCTTGTATTTTATTTTTGTATTACCGAAGATGCTTGATTGCCAGGTTTTCGCCAAGGTAACATTTTTTTTTGCTTTTTTTAAAAATTATTTTTGCATTTTTAAAATGGGTCTACTCTGACAACTATGAATAGTACTTGTGTAGGTGCAAGTTATTGATGGGGTCTGATAGAGTCTCACCCTCTGATGTGGATATCTGATATGCCCTAGACCCATAGGATGATGTAATGATGTAAGGAACCAACGATTTTAGTTCAAAATTTCTAGGCTTTTCTCTTTTTGTTTGATTTTTTCTGATTTTCCATTGGTACCAGGTCACCAACTTCAAAACATCTGGGGATGAAATTTTTGTTTTAGCTTCTCTTGAGACATTTTTTCTATGCTTGTAAATGTGTGAGTGTCTTTTGTCTCTTTTCATCGAGAAACTTTAGCTCCTATAGTCGAGATACCCAGTGATCCTCATCTGAAATGATGTGTTGAAGTGATACACGCAATGATGGGAGCTCAACCTCTATAGGAAAGATAGATTCAGTACCATATACTAGTAAGTATGGACTGGCTCCTAGGGGAGTGTTGAAAATAGTGCAGTGTGCCCATAAGGAAGGGTTGAGTTGGATATGACAATCTCGACCAGCTTTATTGACTATCTTTTTTCAAAAAAATTATAATGGTTTTATTTGTAGCCTCAACATGGTCATTTCCATGGGGAAAGTAGAGTAAAGAGTAGCTATTATGGATATGGAATTTTTTGCAAATCTCATCTACTTTCTTTTTTTTAAGGGGGAGCCATCATCTGTAATGATGGTCTGTAGAACACCGTACCAACTTATGATATAGTTCAAAAGGAACTTGGAAATATGTTTATTAGTGGTGAAGGTCATTGGGATTTCTTAAACCCGCTTTGAAAAATATGAAGTGGTTGTTATTATGTACTTATGACCATTAGAGGATAAGGGTGAATCTTGCCAACTAGGTTGAACCCCCATTGCAAAAAGGGCCACGGTGATGTTAGTGGTTACAGCTCCTGAGAAGGTGCATGGATGAGATTCTCGTGTATCTCATGCTTTCTACATTTCTATACATATAGTAAAGCATATACTTGCATGGTAGGCCAATACTACCCAATCCTTAAAAGCTTCTTAGCTAAGGTCAAGCCATTAGAATGAGCATTGCAAATGCCCTCATGTACTTCTGATATCATTATTTGTCATTCTTATATGATGATACATCTAAGGAGTGTTCCATCTAGAATACTTTGGTAAAGTGTATTAGCAATGATAGTGTAACAGGAGGCTTTCCATATCAAGGACTTCTTTTGGTTCTGGGACAAGTTGAGTGTGATAGTTTGGCTAGTTAGGTAGGTATACATATCTTGGTTTTGGGGATTATTGGGACCAACAATTTCACACACAACCTCATACTTGGGCACTTGAAACTCAAGGACTGTGAGCCTTTCAACCATGAATTCATAATGTGTCACATCTATAGGCATGCCAAGCATAGATCATACAATAGCCATAGCCTCTGCTACTTTGTTCTTTAATCTTAGGACTTGTTCAAATGATACAATTTCAAAATGTTTATTGATGTCTTCTACCGAGGCCTTATAAGGAATGAGTTTGTCATCCTTAGTGTCATAAGCATTGTTGACTTGGTTGATGATCAGTTAAGAATCTTCGTAGACCTGTAGTTGTTGGATCTTCCACTGAAAATTTGTTTTGAGCCCTATGATTAGTGCTTCATAGTCAACTATATTGTTGGTGCAGTCAAAACTCATCTTGTATGATATTGGGATGGAGTCTCCTTAGGGAGTGATAAAGACTATGCTTGCACCTCCTTTTTGCATTTTGGAGTTGTCAAAGTATAGTTTCCACTGTATCTACTCTTCAAGAGAAAATATAATTTGATCTAGAAAGTCTATCAGTATTGGATTACTAGAAGGTAATGGTGCATCTGCCAATTGGTTGGCAATAACTTGTCCTTTTATTGCTTTTCTATCCATGTAATCAATGTCTAACTCACTGAGAATCATGACCCATTTGGTGAGTTGTCCTATCAATGTAGATTTACTCAATAGATATTTTAATGGTTCATTTTTTCTATTAGGACCATCTTGTGAATTCTCATGTAATGTCATGGTTTTTGGGAATCAAAAACTATAACCAAGCATGCTCTTTCAATTGTTGTATAGTTTAGTTCATAAGCCACAATATTTTGAATGATATAGTAGATGGATCTTTCTTTTCCTTATAAATTATTGTGTGCTAATAATTCCCACAATGAGTGCTACGTAGCTAAGATGTATAATAGTAGGGGTTGATCTAGAATGGGCGACACTAAAACTAGTACTAATAGGAAATAATCCTTCAGTATTTGAAATGCATTTTGGCAATCCTCTATCCATGTAAATTTGACATCTTTATGTAGCAAGTATTGGAACGGATGGGCATTTGTCAACTAGCTGTGAGATGAATCGCCTTACTAATTGTAGTCTACCCTATAGACTCCTCAGGTTCTTTGATGTTTTGGTGGAGGCATATTAATAATGGATTGAAACTTTTAAGGACCAATCTCTATACCTTTGTGGGAGACAAATAATCCCAACAACTTTCCTGATCTAACTCCAAAGACACATTTCTTTGGGGTTAAGTATACCTTGTATTCCTAGAGTTTGTCAAAGACTAGCCCTAATACTGATAAATGTAGATTTCTCTCCAAGGATTTTTCCAATATGTCATCGACATGGTCTTCTAGGTGATATGAATCATGTCATGAAAAATAGTTATCATTTCCCTCTGATATGTAGCACAAACATTTTTAAACCAAAGTGAATGAAACATCAGTAGTAAGTGCCCCATGCACAAGTTAAGTTTATTTTATGTTGATCTTCAGGTGCAATTTTGAGCCAATTATATCTAGAGAAACCATCCATGAGTGACAAAATTTCATACCGGCCTGAACGGAGATCAAAAATCATGTCCATGTTTGGTAAGGGGAACTCATCTTTCGGAAATCCAAATTTAAATATCTAAAGTCAATATAGATTTTTATGGCTTGACATGATTTAGACATGGGTAAAAGATTAGAGATCCAATCTACATAGTCAATAGGCTTGATAAAACCTGCATCTAGTAGTTCTTCAATTCTCCTTTGACTAGTAGAGCAATATTTGGATGCATCTTTTGGAGCTTCTATTTGTATATTTTTTCCCCTGACTTTAGTGATATATGGTGTGGAACTAATTATGGATCTAATCTAGGCATGTCAGAGTATGACCAATCAAAGTTGATTTTACTATCTCTAAATAAATGAATTAACTATTTTCTTTCTTCTTATGTTAGTGACTTTTCCAAGTAGATTAGTCATTGTGTTTCTTCAGTGCCAATGTTGATTGTTACTATCTTCTCTACAAATAGTAGTGATTCTTCTTCTTTAATGGGAAGTATACCAATCTCTCCATCCTTGGGAACTTTAGAGAGGTTTTCACCCTTGAATATGTCTTTTATTTTTACTATTTTGCAGCTAGAAGGTACATTTCAATTTTAACCTAATAGCCTTATATTTTATTTTTCAATTTTCTGGCTAGAGGATTGGTATAACTCCCAAAAGTATATTTTCTTGTCTAGTTCAATATTGAAACCCGCTTTTTGGTCTCTTGTAGGTATGCCTTGTCTTAGTCCAAAAAATTTAGCAATAGCTTCATCAATCTCAAAAATGTCTATGGTCCATGGATTTTGTTGTTCCCAATCTATAAGGTCAAGGTAAAACAAAGCTATGCTATATTTGGTTTGGAAGGATGAAATTGGGAGTTTGGTTAAGGTATTGATATATGATTCAGATGCTGATTCATGCATTTCAAATAAGGATGAGGATGAAGGTTTAGATCGGGCACAAAATTCTTCTATCTATGCTTAGTGATATATGGTCCTATCTTGTAGAGATATTAGAGCAATGGTAGTGTTAAGGTGTAAGATTTTAGTGGTGTGCAGGGAATCCCACTCGTATTCATTAGATTTTATGTCTGAATGGAGTTCCTCAAATGTACCAACTTCATTACAAAAATAGGCATTAACATCATATGGTAGAGAGATATTTGTAATGCCTTTTGTCGGTGGTCTATAACCTATGTCACGATGCTTCAATTTTTGAGTTGGTGCAATAGGAAAGATGATTACTTGTTCTTTTTTCTAAAACCAGAGCATCCATTATAGCCTTGTTTTTGGACAATGGTATACCCCCATCCATATTCATGTACTTGAATTTTGACCTCATGGGGCTCTTCATTTGTATACAAATATGATGATAAGTTCTCTTTTATGATCTCTTCATGAATGTCTCCCCATCTTATAAACATTCTTGGTGGACAGATCAGTGTTAGCTTTTTCTTTCTTTGGAGAGGTTGTCTAGGCTTTCCATATGAATGAGGTGAGATTGGAAGCTTTCCTAGACATAAGAAGTATGTATAGGAGTATTCCCCATGTCCCTTTTTGACTTGGATTTTGATCTATGATGTGGGTTTGGTAATTGATTTGGCTAGGTCTACACAATCTATGTGTTGATATGTAGAAGTAGGGCATGTCTCCTAATTTTTGGATACTTGATTAGAAATGGATCCTCGAATATTTGTGTAGTATAGAAAAGGATCTCTATCACTAGGCACGGTGATTTCAACTCCATCATGAGAAAAATTTAGGCACTAATGATAAGTAGATGGTACAACCTGCATGGTATAGATCCATGGCCATCCCAACAACATGTCGTAACCCAACTCTAGGTCTGGGACTTGGAATGAAATATCTTGTGTTATTGGATCTAGTTTGATTGGAAGTATTATTACTCCCTAGGAAGGACATCATTCATCATCATTAAATTCTCTTATAAATATTTTTTGTAACATCTACACAACTCTCAGAGTAGTCCAGTATTTTTTTCCAATTTTAATGGATAGATATTTAAACCCGCTCCACCATTTATCAAGACTCGTTTGATTTTATGGAGGTGGAAAAAGACTTTAAGATGTAAAGGATTACTGTGAGACATTTTATGAGCTAGGATGTCTTTCTCATTGAAATCTACATGGTGTTGTAAGGACAAATTTCCTACCATGGCTTGAAACTCGTCAATATTTATATCTTTCATAATAGAGGCTTGTTGTAGAACTATATCTAATTCTTATTTGTGATTTGGTGATATATGAAGTAGTTCATAGATGAAAATGTATGTTGAGGTATTCTTCATATGGTCCAACTGGTTATAGTTACATGATGGTGGGGTGGATGAATTGGGTATGGCAATTTTTGGTGGGGATCCTTGCACTATGATTTTGGAGCGGGGGGTAGTAACAACACGACTGGTTTCTGGACCTCGGATAGTAATGGTCTTTATGGTCATATCAGGATTAGGTTTGGGGTAAGAAAATTTTTCTTTATAGTCATGTCCTGAAGTAGAGGCCTTACCTTTTCCATGATCCATTAGTGCCTTTGTGAAGATTTTATGATCTTGATTAGCGGTGCATGTATTTGCAATAAATTCTATTTTACCATGGTCAATGAAATATTGGACAATATGCTTCAGTTGCATGCATTTGGTGTTTTGTATCCCTTAGTTTTTTGGTAGTTATAATAAGCATTGTCATTCCACCATGTAGTTTTACCGGTACCCTCATAATTCCTGATTTCGGGTAGAGTGACCGAATGAGATTGTAGTAAGAATTTTCTCAAGGGGTTCTACAAGAGGCATACAATCTCAATGAGGGGTGATGTTCTTTCTCATAGGACTTTGTTGGTATGTATGGTGAACTTCTTGGTTTGTCCTATAAGTATTTTTAACCCTCTGGGTAGTTTACAATGATTGGGTTTGTTGGGAAGGGGCTAGTGGTGCTTGTATGTGCATGACTCGTTGGACCACATTAGCATCAACAAAGCCATTGTTTGTCACATTTTTGTTTTTACACCAGTATTTGGATTCGTCATAAGGTGTTGAATTAATAGATTCTTTATTGATGACTCCCTTTAGGGTAAGGTATATTCTTGCTTTCAACCATTACTTGGCTAGTTCTTCAAAGGTTTCAATTCACCAGGAGTTCAATTCACACATCAAATCCAGTTGAAATTTTTTTATGAACATATGGATATTCTCTTTTATGGGTACGTGGAAATATGCCTTTGAGAAAACATTTCTCCACCTTTGTAAGAATGAGGAAAACTTCTCACCACTCTTCTATTTTGTAGTCTAGAGATCCATTTAAGTTATTTCCATGACAATGTTGTGTGAATAGAGGGATATAAACTTTTCAATTAGTTCATTCCATGGTCATATCCCAATAGGGAGTTTATAAAACCACTCTATGGATGACCCACCAAGACTTCATGGAAATAGTATCATCAGGTAGATGTCATGATATGCCACTTTTATGTAGGCTATGAAAAATTCTCATATATGGTCTCGAGGATCACCCTTGTCCTTATATTTATCAAATTTAGGTGTCTCAAAATTTTGTGGAAAAGGTGGCAGGTGTAGTGTCCTATCAAATGGATAAGGACTAAGGTCAATTATCATGTAAGTCCTTTTAGGAGCACATGTCTGCAAGTTTATGACCCTTTGTTTGAGGGTTAAGAACTGTTGAGCAAGGGCTTCAATGGGAATTAGTGTGGATGGCACCACATTAGGATCAAAATATGTTGTCCCGCTATTATATGATGGTTTCGAGTTGTATGAGGGATCGTAACCCATGTTCGTAAACATCGTAAGAATTTGTGGTGGACCATAATGAGATTGTGGGTGTTGTGGGGGCTGTGGAAAATATTGATGTTGTAGAATGTACTAAGGTGATGGCATGTAATGATAGTGCTGGGGTGGTGGAATGTATGGAGGTTGTTGAATGTGCTAAGGTGGAGGAATGTATGGAGGCTACTGAGTAGACTGAGATGGTGGGATGAATGGGGGTTTTTGGGTAGTTTGTGATGGTGGAATGTATGGAGGCTATTGAGCATGTTAAGATAGTGGAATGTATAGAGGATGTTGAGTATGCTAAGGTGGTGGAATATATGGAAGTTACCGAGTATGATGGGGTGGTGGGACGTATGAAGGCTGATGAGGTGGTGGGATATATGGAAGTTGCTAAGTATGATAGGGTGGTGGGACATATGAATGTTTTTGAGGTAGTGGTGTTCTAGGTTTGGAATCACTGGGTCTAGTTACTCCATGGTGTTTCAAGAAGGCAGCAAGGATCCTTGAATATTCAAGGCTTACAGGAGGTGGTTGTTGAGGTTCCCCTTGATTGATTTGAAAGATTCTTGAATTGGAAGGAACATCTGTTGGGAGATAGCTCATAGGTTTTTAATGAGGTGCCCCTTGATTGATTTGGGGGAATCTTGTTGAGAGACTAATAGGATTGTGACCTTATGGGACCATATTGGAAATACTTGCTAGATGGGTTGAGGACATTATGGAAGGTGTTGTTGTGGTGATAGGTGCACTAGATGTGGGTGGAAAATTGGCAAAGAGGGGATTATTATATTAGATTCCTAGTGTGGTGGAATATGTGTTCACTTGGGATGTACTCCGAGTGGTGTTGTTGGAGGGTATGATGGAAGTGATTGGAAGAGGTATTGTGGAGGTAAGCTAAGATGATGGTCGAGTAGTGATTTCTACTATGGCAAAAGTGTCAAATCTAGCGGGTAGTTTGGCACCATTCTATGCAAGCAATTTGAATCATGTATCTGGGTCAGTTTCCAATAGGGGTCCCACAACATTCATTACCCTAGGGTCTGTTAGGGCATCATTCATTTCCTCACTATCATTGCAATTAGCTATGATGTTCTCAAGTGAGAACTCATCTTCTAGTGAAGGTATATGAGGTAACTATGGGATATCAACTTGTGTCTTCTCATGATGTTGAAAGGTCTCTAGATTGTTGAAATCTAGTCTTAAAGTCCCCTAATTAGGAATATCAATCTTGCTAATGGGGTCATGTTAGGGTTATATATTTGGATCCATCTTGCTTTTTCTCTTTTGAGATCTCATAAAAAACATGTGCAACCTAATTTTTTGGTTTTTTCCAATTTTGGGAAACTAATGCTATTTGTGAATGAATGACTAGAATTATGTCTAAGGTGTAGGTAATATGATCCATGAGAGATTCTACAAACTTCAAAGGTAAACCCTCTGAGGAAAGACCTGAATGATTATGTGGACAATCTTGACTTCAAAAAGGTAGGACAAAGATGACTGATACTGGAAATAATGTATGTCTATGACAAGTGTTAACCATAATGATAGATTCCTAAGCCAAGGCAAGATATGGTGATTGGATTTTGATGAAACCAAGATAATATGCAAGACCACTATTGGAATTTCCTAAGAAAATGCACCTTCTAATCTAAAAAATGACTCTAAAAGGTGAATACTTGACCTTTAGGATATGCAAGCTGTATTTTTGGGATTTTTGAATTTTCTGACTATAATGATGAATATGCAAAAATGAAATGAATATGTAAGATTAAATGATAGGAATGATGCTAAAGATTTTGGATGAATATGCAAGGGTATGTCAATCACCAAATTTTACGATAAGATAAAAATGGAATGTTTTGGGACCTATGTTGATGATTCTTCTTGGTTATCTGATAGGATAATGATAGGAAAATGTTGTAGGAGTAATGTTTGAGACATGTATGAAATCAACAATTAAAAAACTCGGTGTAGCTATAGGACTGACTCTAAAAGGAAACGATTAGTGTATGTTCAAAAAAAAATTCAAGCTGGTAGTTTTCACATGGACAAGCACAATGAAAAACAAAGACAGTAAGATTAATTTATGGTCAATTAGATTCAAATGTAATGTTATAGGCCCATTTATTGGATGTCTGTCATCTCACACAACCATTTTCACACTACTAGGACATGAAGATCCATGTTGTAGGTGCCCATATTTTTGCCTTTGCTCAATAGTGCTAGTTAAGATCTGTTTCACCAACACAACACCATGGGACACAAATGATGGGAATATTGGAGGGAGGGATTATAAAAAACCTTGCACTATAATGAGAGACTTGATACAAATATGAAATGAGTGGTCTCTAATTAACTTGATGAACCATAACTGATTGAATGTTTGAAGATGTTAAGTTGATCATCGAAATGCAGAAAGATAATGCAAGACATTCAATTAATTAATGGTTTGTATTTTCATTGATGTCAACTTGATATAATATGATTGGTTATATTCAAAGTGTCAAAGATTTCAAAGAATCAAAAAGATAAAGGTTATGCTTTCAGTAATGCATAAAAGATCATCATTCACTATGTGACTACAAACACTAATGGGCAGTACACCCCGACGGACAGAGAAACCCGAAAGTAAAGTCACAGTGTTTCCTGAGAAAGAAACCCAAAAATAATTACCGACGAGCAGAATCACAAGCATTACTGATGAGAAGAACTTCATAGTGATGCCTGACGGACAGACAACCCTGATGGAGATGCCCGAGGAGAACTGAAGTGTTGACCGAAGCTATCAAAGAGTTAAACACCAAAAATAAATGAAGTCCAGAAATGACAAAATACTTAGTTGGTAAGAGCTAAAGATAGAGTTAACTGGTTGTTAACATTATTTTCATTGACAAGTTAAAGCCAAAGATAAGTGAAATATTTAAATTTGTTTTATTCCATTTGTCAAGGAGAAATCTAAAGGATAAAATTGAAGTAAATCTTTAAAGAAAGATTGGATAAGATTGTGGATCACGCCAAGAACAAGAAAGTCAAGAATAGAGAAATGGTGATATCATGTCTATAAAGAGACAATATAATTCATTATGAATTAGGGGAGTGAATAGACAAAGAGGATGTTGAAGAGAAACTGATCAAGAACAACTTCATATAGTCCTGATCAATCAAGTTGAGGAAAGAGATAAAGATTTCTGTGGACAACAAGAAACAGAGAAGCATAGCATCATCAAGCAGAAAGAAGTGGAGCAAAGGTATTGAAAAGATACATTGATCATAAAGGTAGCATGAGCTTACAATAGATCTAAAAATCTGCAACTCTATAGTTGTATATGTGAATAGATCATTTATTGTTTCAATTTAACCATTGGATCATAAAGTATCCTAACTGAGTAGGACTTAACAATCCTTTCTATATTTAGATACATCCCAAGGAGTATAAAAAAGTTTGGTCATGAAGATAGCATGAGATTCCAGATACCATTTTACAAACTACACTGGGTTTGGTCATAGAAGGTAGCATAGAGATGTCAGATATCAAGTGACAAACTATTCTATTTAAATCCTCTAACAAGGTCACACCTAACTGTGTGTTTGTAACCTTTAACAAGGTTGGCTCTTCACTGAGCTCACTTCAGAAGAGTGAAAATTTTGGGTTACCGGTCCCAAGTGGTTTTTCCCTTAACAAGGTTTCCACGTTAAAAATCCATGTGTCATTGTGTTTATGAGTCATTACTTTAGTGTTTTGCATTACACATAACTAATTATGGATTGATCGGTATACACTAAGCAATTTACTATTCTTTGGTAAATGAAAGACTGCTAATCAGTAAACAGTAAGAATAAAGTTTAATAGTGAACTCTGAGAAGTAGTTATTTGTTAAGATTGTTTGAAGGCATTCATCTTGTAGGACTGAAGATAACTAGAGGTGTAATATTGTGGTACTAAGTTTTTTGTGAGTTGATTTATTGGAATATTTTTGAGGCCACTGATTCACCCCCCCCCCCCAGTTATTCTAACAATTGGTATTAGATCTTGTGTGCTTAAAAAGGGAGTTTAACAGCTCAAGCAAAAGATCACAAGATGAACAAACGAGATGTGCCCAAGTTGAATAAAGACAACTTTGCATTATGGCAAAGCAGAATAAGACTCCACCTATTAGGTATTAGTAATGATGTTACTGAACACCTAGATAGTGAATATGTATTTCCTAAAGTACCTCACACACTTGAGAAATTGAGAGAAAAGCATGAACATAATTGCATGATGATAGAGCTTGCTTCCTCACTCTCTGATGCTGAGTTTGAAGATGTCAAAACCTGCACCTTTGCAAAGCAAATGTGGGATAAATTGAAGTTGGTACATGGAGGAGATGTTAATGTAATAAGAGCCAAGGAAGAAAGTCTAAGAGGGAGGTTTGATGACCTAAGGATGAAAGAAGGAGAAAATATCACTCAGTATAGCTGCAGAATCAAAGAAGTAGCCAATGTTATCCGAGGAGTTGGAGTTGTACTTGAAGAAGAGACAGTGGTAAGTAAAATCCTAAGAACATTACTACCTATATATTCTATTAGAGTATCTACTATAAAAGAAATGAGAGCATTTGCAAACAATAATGTTACTCTAGATAGTCTAATTGGTAGACTGATTTCATTTGAAATGAATAACTTTGATAATAGTGTCTTACCATTTATAGAGTCTGCATTCAACTCTTCTTTGAAAATAAGTAAGTCAAGTCATAGACACACTATGAGGAATGATAGAGAAAGTGATAGTGATGGCCAAGGACATGATGAGATTGAAGCACTAATGGAAAGAAGATTATAGAGAGGCAAAGGTAGATACAAAGGTAAATTACCACTTGTTTGTTTTAATTGTAAAGAGGTTGGACACTTTGATGCAAGATGTCTTAACATAAGAAAATATGACATAAGTAATGATAGAACATATGAAAAAAAGTTTAACCGAGGTGATAACAGAGATTACCAAAGCAACCAAAAATCTGATAGAAGAGATACCAAGACTACAAGGACAAAGGGAAGAAATATTGTTACCTAGTTGAGAACAGAGATGGAGATACTGACACCGAATCTGATGAAGACTTTGAGATGGTATTTGTGGCTATGAAGGATGATTCAAACGAAGAATAAAGGTATGTAGAGACTGCACTCATATCTAAGTTTAGTAAGAATGGTGTCTAGATTATAGATAGTAGCTTCACTCACCACATGACCGGTGATAAACAAAAGTTTGAAACTTTTGAATACTATAATGGTGGATCAGTAAGAATGGGTAATGACACACCTTGTCCAGTTGAAGGTAAAGGAACCATAATGTTGAATAACCTGATCAAATGTGAAAATGCTTACTTGGTAAAAGGACTTAATTATAATCTATTGAGTGTCTCACAACTAAATAACATAGGTCACCAAGTAGCATTTGAAAATAAGAAGGAAAATATCTTCAATGAATCGGGAAGATTGATCCGAACTGGTGAACAGACAAAAGGTAACCTTTTTTTTATCTTGATGACATCAACACCACTTGTCTAATGGATAGAAACAAAGACATATGGTTATAGAATAAAATATTATGTCATGTGAATTTTGACAACATGATAAAGATAAGCAATAGAAGAAGAGTAAGAGGCTTACCGAGCATGTCAAAGCCTGAGCATATCATGAGCAAGAATTGTCAAAAAGGTAAGATGACAAAGTCTAGTTTCAAGAGTAAATCCCATACATCTAAGCAATTCTAGAATTAGTCTATATTGATTAATGTGGACCCATGAGGACAAAGAGTTACTATGGTGATAGGTATTTCATTCTCTTTATAGATGATTATTCTAGAATGATGATAGTTATGTTCTTAAAAGATGAATCAGAAGCATTCAAGATGTTTAAATGGTATAAGGCTATGGTAGAAAAACAAAGTGGTAAGGAATTGAGATTCTTAAGATCGGATAGAGGAGGTGAATTCATTTCAGATGAATTCACTAACTTCTATAATGAGCATGGAATTAAAAGACAAGTTTATGCACCAAGAACACCACAGCAAAATGGAATTGCTGAAAGAAGAAACAGATCTATTGTTGATTGTGCAAGAATACTGATGATTGAGAAAAGTATCACTCAAAATTTTTGGATGGAAGTTGTTAGTACTGTTGTCTACACATTGAATAGGGTACAATTGAAAGACACAAAGAAGACACCCTATGAGCTTTAGTATGGTTACACACCCAATGTAAGTTACTTCAAAAATTTTGGTAGTCAATGTTTTCTTTTGAAAGATGATAGAAATGGAAATCTTGACTCCAAAAGTGATGAAGGTATCTTTCTAGGGTATTCCCCCAAAATCAAGGTTTATAAATGTCTTAACAAGTCCTCTAACAAGATCATTGAAAGTGCAAATGTAAGAATAGATGAATTTGTAGAGAAGAATGAAAAGGAAAGAAGAAAAGAAATAGAAGACTACAATAGGTTTGTTTACACTAAAGAACCTAACACTCTACCCAAGCAACAGTGTATCACTCCCGAGCAACAAAACATTGCACCCGAGCATCAGGCTACAATTACCAAAAATCAGGAAAATCCTCAAGATGATGTTCCGAGCGATGGAGATCAGAATGAAGGTCATGATGATGGACAAAGATTTGAACTGAAACTTGCCAAGTATGTAAGAAGACATCATCCACAAAATCATATCATAGGAGACAAGAAGGATGGAATGAGAACAATAATTAAGTCACTAAACACTAGATGTTTACTTTGTGATTTTGAGCCTAAATATGTTAATATTGCACTTGAAAATGAAGAATGGGTCAGTGCTATGAATGAAGAGATAGAATAGATTGAGAAGAATAGTACATGGACATTAGTACCGAGACTAGATGACAAGAATGTCATCGGTACCAAATGGATATTCAGAAACATGTTGAATGAGAATGGAGAAGTCACAAGGAATAAAGAAAGATTAGTATGCAAGGGGTATGCACAAGAAGAAGGTATTGATTATGGAGAAACCTTTGCACCCATTTCTAGGCTAGAAGAAGTAAGAATATTACTTGCTTATGCTGCATTCAAATAATTCAATGTATACTAGATGGATGTCAAATCTGCATTCCTAAATGGAATACTAGAAGAAGAAGTATACATTGAACAACTAGAAGGGTTTTTTGATCCAGACAAGAGAAACATGGTATGCAGACTACATAAAGCCTTGTATGGATTGAAACAATCACCTAGAGCCTGGTATGAAAGACTTCACTCCTATCTCATAAGCATTGAAATTGTAAGAATAAGTGAAAATAGCAATCTATACTTAAAAGAAGATACAGATGGTAATATTCTAATTGCTGAAATATTTGTTGATGATATCCTATTTGGGGGTAATGAAATATATGTAAATCCTTTGCTAATGAAATGAGAAAAGAGTTTGAAATATATATGTTTGGGGAGATCAAATTCTTTCTTGGTCTATAGATTATTCAACAACATGCAGGCATATATATCACTCAATCCAAATACATCAAGGAAGTGTTGAAGATATTCAAGATGGAAGATTCCAAACCAGTTGGAACACCTGTGGCAATCGGATGTAAGCTGACAAAGGAAGACAAGTCAAATGAGGTAAATCAGACCTTGTATAGATTAATGATTGGCAAGCTAATGTATGTTGTTCATACCAGACCAGGTATAGCACATGCAGTTGGAATAGTTGCAAGATTCTCTGCTAATCCTAAAGAATTGCATATGACTATTGTCAAGAGAATTTTGAGATATCTAAAGAACACTGAGGAAAATTTGAGCTTCAAATCTATACAAATGTTGATTGGGCTGGAAAATTACATGAGCGAAAGAGCACAACTGGAGGAGCATTCTTCATGGGTGATAGACTTGTCACATGGATCAGCAAGAAGCAAGGATGCATCTTACAGTCTACTGCAGAAGTAGAATATGTGGTTGCTACTGCGAATTGCTCCAATATTGCATGGATCAAACAATTACTGGAAGGTATGAATATGAAAATTCTTGAGCCAGTGATTATCTACTGTGATAATACTAGTGCAATAAACATATCAAAGAATCCATTTGTGCATGCTAAGACTAAGCATATTGCAATCAAGTATCATTACTTAAGAGAACAAGTGTAGGAAAAAGAAGTGATACTAGAATATGTTCAATCCAAGGAACAATTAGCTGACATATTTACCAAGCCATTACTGAAAGATACATTTGAGTACAGGAGATAGAGACTAGGGGTTTGACCCTTGTCTATCGGTCAGTAAGCTAACTAGGAGATTACATCATCCTATACACAAATCAGAAGATCATTCATGTTGATGCAAGCAATAAAAATGGACTGCAAAGATACATCTATACACAGAAAGGTACATATCTACACCGAACACTAGAGTCATTGTATTGTTGATGGATAGGGAAATTCAAGGAGTATATTATAAAAAGGAGAAAGGATATAACTTTGGCATAATAAAATTTTACTTTGGAATTATTGTCAAAGGGAGAGAGATTCAAAGGGAGAGAAGTTCCTAAGAATTCAAAGGAAGAGATTATCATTATCCAAAGGGAGAGAATATCCAAACAGAGAGATTACATATGAAATATCCATCAAAGGGAGAGTAGTAACATGAGGAAGAGAATACATACTAAAGGAGAGATTGTTGTCAAAGGGAAAAGAGATGATCAATGAGAGGAATAGTCAAGGCACAACACATATCAGAGAAAGATTAGAAGTTGATACATCTATCCAGTAAAGGGATTAAAGATACAAGAGGACACTCTGCAGGAAACAAATCCAAGCTATATGAGCTTACCGAGAGCCAGACATTTGTATAAGTTATAAAACAATAAAATTGGTAGATTGATGAACTACAATTGTTATATTTCACATTGTATTAGTAATAATATAGTGTGATAATGTAGTGTGTTTCCATCAATGCCAAAGGGAAAGATTGATGAACTATAACTGATTGAATGTTTGAATATGTTAAGTTGATCACCGAAATGCAGAAAGATAATGCAAGACATTAAATCAGTTAATGGATTGTATTGTCATTGATGTCAACTTGATATAATCTGATTGGTTATATTCAAAGTGTCAAAGACTTCAGAGAATTAGAAAGATAAAGGTTATGCTTTTAGTAATGCATAAAAGATCAACATTCACTATGTGACTACAAACACTGACGAGCAGTGCACCCCAATGGACACAGAAACCCGAAAGTAAAGTCATAGTGTTGCCCAAACAAGAAACCCAACAAGAATTACCAACGAGCAGAATCACAAGCATTACCAATGGGCAGAACTTCATAGTGATGCCCGATGCACAAACAACCCCGATGGAGATGCCCGAGGAGAACTGAAGTATTGACGAAGCTATCAAACAGTTAAAGACTGAAAAGAACTAAAGTTTAGAAATGAGAAAATACTTAGCTGGAAAGAGCTAAAGATAGAGTTAACTGGTTGTTAACATTGTTTTCATCGACAAATTAAAGCTAGAGATAAGTGAAAGATTTAAAGTTGTTTTATTCCAGTTGTCAAGGAGACATCTACTAGATAAAGCTGAAGTAAAGCTTTAAAGAAAGATTGGCTAAGATTGCAGATCACGCCAAGAACAAGAAAGTCGAGAACAGAGAAATGGTGATATCATGTCTATAAAGAGACAATCTAATTCATTATAAATTAGGGGAGTGAATAGAGAAAGAGGATGCTAAAGAGAAACTGATGAAGAACAAATTCATACAATCTTGATCAATCAAGCTGAGGAAAGAGATAAAGATTTCTGCAAACACCGAATAATAGAGAAGCACAGCATCACCAAGCAGAAAGAAGTGGAGAAAAGGTATTGAAAAGATACATTGATTAGAAAGGTATTATGAGCTTACAATAGATCTGAAAATATACAATTCTATAGTTGTATATGTGAACAGATCATTTATTGTTTCAATTTAACCATTGGATCATAAATTCTCTTAACTGAGTAGGACTTAACAATCCTTTCTATATTGAGATACATCCCAAGGAGTATCAAAAAGTTTGATCATGAAGATAGCATGAGATGCCAGATACCATTTGACAAACTACACTGGGTTTGGTCATAGAAGGTAGCATAGAGATGCCAGATATCAAGTGACAAACTATTCTATTTAAATCCTCTAACAAGGTCACACCTAATAGTGTGTGTACAACCTTTAATAGGGTTGGCTCTTCATCGAGCTCACTTCAGAAGAGTGAAAATTTTGGGTTACCGGTCCCAAGTGGTTTTTCCCTTAATAGGGTTTCCATGTTAAAAATCCACGTGTCATTGTGTTTATGAGTCATTACTTTAGTGTTTTGCATTACACATAACTAATTTTGGATTGATCAGTATACACTAAGCAATTTAATATTTTTTGGTAAATGAAAGACTGTTAATCAGTAAACAGAAAGAATAAGGTTTAACAGTGAACTCCAAGAAGTAGTTATTTGTTAGGATTGTTTGAAGGCATTCATCTTGTAGGACTGAAGATAACTAGAGGCGTAATATTGTGATACTAAGTTTTTTTTGGGTTGATTTATTGGAATATTTTTTAGGCCACTGATTCACCCCCCTCTCAGTTATTCTAACATATTTAAGTTGTAGTAAGGTTCGTGGCGTCTACCCAATTGGTTGTACACGTTTGACATACTTAAGTCTCTAGTTGACCATGTTGGCTACTTAGGGATATTCACCTGATCCAGACTATCATCAACACACCTCACCCAAGATTGGTTAGATTGAGATGATTCTAGGATTTATCCCATGTCTCAGTTATATACCAGTCAGACAGATCACTGGTTTGAGGTCATCCTCTAAGGAAGAAGCGCTTTCCCCATACATGCCTCTCGAAAAAAAGTAAAAAGGTTTTTATTCTAATAGATTGTGCAAGTACACCAAAGACTCAAAACACATAGTTGATCGATTAAGCTCTAAAAATCCAAATGTTTGCTAATTTAAATCATCCATACAAGCACATGGGTTCACTTTTAAGCACTAAACCAAATGAGGGTTTGATTGTTCATTTTTATGCACCAAATCTAGATGTACTTTGCTTTGTTCAATTTTTAACCACATGTCAGTTTTAAGCACCAATTCAGGAGATGAGATTGTGATGTTTGAGCATACACTATTTTTTTTAAGCACCAAAAGGTCAAATGAATTGATTTTAGATTTAGGAAAAAATTTAAGTTGCATCCATGCCACTAGCTATAAAGAAATTATTAGTACTAAAAACCCTAGCAACTAGATCTGTTAATCCACAAGCGTGCTATTGTTGATATAGTGACAATTGGATTTCTCAATAATTTATCTTACCTTGTCCAAATAAATGTGTACAATACCTTTGTATCTGATCTCTTCTTCAAGTACCTCAATCTCAATCTTTGTGTTGGTCATTTGTTATGTTTAATCTCTCAATCTCTTTTTTGTTGCTTAATGGGCTCTTGAATTTTAACTTTTTTGCGCTTTGGTGGCCCACTGCATCTTTTCATTACCTAAAAAGTGCAATTTACATATTAGAGAGATATAAGACAGACAAATGTTTTTTTTTGTATTTTGTCACGCAAGTGCGTCGATTCAAGTCTGTAAGTGCATCAATTAAAATAGGTAACTGCATCGAAACAAACTTCCAAATATATCATTTTATTTGCAATTGCGTTAATTTAGGAGGATAACTGCGTCAAATAAGGATATATTCTTATGTCAAAATAGAAAGCAAAAATAGAGAAATAAAAGCAGTTTAATCGCCAAAATTAGTAAGTCTATGATGAATATTTTGTTATGATAAACAGGGATTGTTGTCAGATAATCAAAATTTAAACTAGAAATCCCAGCAAATAAAATGCCAGACAAAATGAAAAAAAATAGGGAGAACTAAATCAAAGCAGTAAACAATAGGAAAGTGTGTCACATGAGTTGTGCAAGT
This sequence comes from Thuja plicata, assembly GCA_018584345.1. Taxonomy (NCBI): domain Eukaryota; kingdom Viridiplantae; phylum Streptophyta; class Pinopsida; order Cupressales; family Cupressaceae; genus Thuja; species Thuja plicata. The sequence goes on from MU228509.1 coordinate 968,313, forward strand.
GCATCGATTGTGAGGTGTAAGTGCGTTGATCCAGGTATATAAGTGCATCAATCTGGATGCAAGTTTGTTGATTTGATGTTGTAAGTGTGTCGATCTAAACTATATATGCATAAAATTAAATTCAAAACTATGCCAGAATAGAGAAAGTTAGGTTTTCAAAGCCTTTGTGCTTCACGTCAGGCTCACCAGTTGTAATAAGGGATATAGAGTACCTATAGAAGCATGTAATAACATCATAATCTCAACCACAAAGAGATATGTTAGGTAGATAGTAATCCCTATATCGAAAGAGGAACTCAATAATAGTATGCATAATCATCAAATAATACTGAAATCAATCAAAACATGTGAACATGCAAACTAAAAGTCTTGCTTTGTTGTTCTCCTTCTCTATGCAATATGGGGTCTTAGAAATTGAGTGCTCAATGTGCCAGCATAAGATTTCAAAGTGATTGTGGTTTCCAAATATGAGAAATAAGCTCTCGTTATATATATATATATATATATATATATATATATATATATATATATATATATATATAT
>MU228509.1:976318-1027365 GCA_018584345.1 Thuja plicata
GCATTGAATATGATAGGGAAGTGGTCAGAACCAATCCTTAAAGAAGAAGATAAAGAGCAAGAAAATTTAGACAGCCAATCAATAGAGAGAAGGGATCTGTCAAGTTTCACCTGAATAAGATCTTCCCTAGTTCTTCTATTTGACCACGTATAGGATATTCCTTCTATTTGACCATTAATGCTTGTTTTTCTCGCTTTGAAAATTTATTATTTTTTGAAATTCTACCTATTGTGCCGCATTTGTCTGCGATTTTTCCACAATTGCATTTTGAATGCCACAATTACCGGTCAAGTGCCACATTTGATAAGTGTACCACATTGTGTCTATTTGGATGTCGCAATTGAGTTTTACCTATCACAATTGATAATGAGGTTTCACAATCGCATAAGTGATTCACCATTGAAGTGTTTATTGTCGTAATCACTTTTTTAGAACTGTCTGTCTGATTTTCTTGTCTATTGTCTCCATATTCTTGTTTCTGGCACTTTCCTATATGACTGATATTGATATTTTTCTAATTTATTTATGTGTGCAATTCACCAGGCAGATTATGCGCTGTCAGCAGTTGAGGCTGGCAGGTCTTGTTTACAGGCTCTAGCTCTTAGAGGATGAGAGATCAGTTCTTAGGGATTTAGGATTGTATTGGATATGCTATATGCCAAAGATCATGACCAATCAGGGGTCTGATCTCCATTCTTATAGAGCGTTGGCATTCTGAGACATGCACTTTCTTGTTACCCACTGGCGAGTGTACTATTACATTGGAGGATGTGTACCGCATCCTCCAACTTTTGATCCAGGGTGTGCTTGTGGAGTATGTCACCCGTTCTGGTATTATCTCCTTAACGAAGCTTTTTGGATTGCCCCAAGATCAGCTTGGGTTATCTAGTGCTTATGATATTCCATGGTCCAGATTTGGTTTGGGCCTTGACAGACTATCCACCTTACTAGGCAGTCTGATTTGTGGCATCTTATGCCCCGATCATCAGCAACATGGATTTTCTATTGGCTTTGGTACTATTTTGCAGAGTATGGTTAGGGACCATAATGTTTATGCTTGGGGGCCATGCATGTTGGATCATATGCACTTTCATATGTTCTATGTGGCTTACCTTAATGGTAAGTCACTCGGCTGTGGTGCTACCCTCCTCCAGATATGGGCATGGGAGCACATAGCTATTTGTTGTCCTGTTGGTACACGTACTTTACCAACTGACAGGCCGTATGTGTATATGTATGATAGAGCCATTATTCAAACCCACATGGGTCATTCGGTGTATTGGCGTTAGCAGCTGGATATGATTCCCCATTTCATATGGAGGCCATATAGAGATTTCCCTATCTAAGATGGAGAGGACATCCATCTTCCCTTTTGCGGGTAGCGGAGATATCTTATTGGTCATGTGACTGACCATGTTCACATGATTGACTTTCACAACACCGACAGGGTGTTGTGTCAGTTTGGTGAGCGACAAGATGTGATTGATTCTTATTCTTATTTTTATCATAGGTCGAGGGAGTCTGTTGTCTGGGGTAGTGTTGCATCACTTGATGTTGCCTGTACTGAGTTTGTAGGGCTACTTCCTGTTGCATGGACATGACGATCAGCCACTGTTGATGCAGGTTTGTTTTTTACTTTGTATCTCTTGTTCAGTTTCTTTACTGCTCTTATAATCTATCTTCTCTATGTGACATTGTCTTTTATCTGATGTGGTACTGATATTTGAATATGATCTCTTTGCAGGCACTACTCCCCAGTTTGATGCTCAATTGGGCCCAAACTTGACCAGTTGCACTCACAGATGTTTCTCATCCTATTGTTGGAATGCTCATGAGGAGGCAACATCGAGTACGATGAGGGGGGGTAGGTCAGGATGGAGGGAGGGATGGTGGTCATGATAGAGGGAGGGTTGGAGACCGAGATGGTGGATAGGATGGTGGGAGATATGGTAGTGGGGGGAGGGGAGATGATGGGGGAGATGATCCCAGTCCNGGGGGGGGGGGGAGTGGCGGTCATTCCAGTACTCTGAGGGTTGGCTTGAGTAGTATTTTAGAGGATGAGGAGGTGATGGAGGAGGAGACACCTTAGTTGGTGCGGAGAATACACTGACAGACTGATGTTGTTTTGGCTTTGAGAGAGGAGGACAGGGTGGTGATCGAGGATGTAGATGTTGACATTGGAGATATAGATGTGGAGGCTTTAGATGAGCAGAGTGTAGGGACGAGTTCCTCGACTGGCAGTAGTAGTTCTGGCAGTAGCTCAGGTGGGAGTTCTAAGAGTGATGATGATTCCTAGGTTATTAGGGGGGAGAGGAGGTGAGGGTTTGGGGGACAGGGTCAGGGAGGGGATATAGATGTGGCCATAGGGGGGATGGAGGTGGATTCCTCAAAGTTGGAGCGGCTCACTCAATAGGTGCAGGATCTACAGGCCAGACTTGCTTCTACCGATGCCCATGCTACAACGTTGGAGGCTAGGGTTATAGCGGTCGAGGCTAGAGAGTGTTAGGCTCAAGTTGAGTTTCATTCATTCATTGATAGTGTACAGGATGCCTCTTGTTGAGATGTTCTTGACCGATACAATAGATCTGGGTGTGATGTGCAGAGAGAGATCGAGTACTAGAGGCGCCACTATGAGGGTGCAGTTCCTGCAGAGCAGAGAGTGCCCAGTTACATAGCCTCCCAAAGATCTAGCAGGGTGCAGAGATCACAGAGCAGCGGTGTTGGAGCTCCTCGTTCATCACAGAGACCAGCTTCTAATATGCCACCCCCTCATCCACCTCCTAGCGAGGGTGGGGGTAGCACATGTTGATTCTTATGCTTCTCATACTTTGTATCATGTGCCATTTTTGTAGTGATGTTCATTTGATATACTCTGAGTAGTATCCATTTTTGTATCCCGACAAACTGATATTTATTGATATATATGTTGACTACCTTCCTTTGTTCAACTTGCGACTGTTCATTGTACTCAGATATTTTTGATTGATATGAGATGCAGCTAGTGTTTTTGATATGATGTGCATTGTTTTACTTGATATATGTATGATTCTACATGATTTGGTATAAGTGATGAAAATGTATATGCAACATGATTCTATTATGCAGACTCGTAGATGGATGATCTACTTTTCCTATGATACTGACATGTTCATGCAGGATGGTGGAAATGAAATGCATATTTATATGAGATGCTTATGGATGCATGTGATTTATGATTTACCATGTATGCAACTACTATTTTTTTTCTTCTAATGTACTTAAATGGAATGAATGCAATTTATTATGCACAAAATATCTGAGTAATGTATGTGTTAATTAGAATGAAGTTAGTTTGGATAGATGTTCTCTAAGACTGATCTAATAGAATGGAATGATAGAAAAGATTTTTTTGCTTTTTTGATAGATATGAATTGATAGAAAGGATAAGTGTCCCAAGTCGCTGCCCCTGTTTCCAATATTTGTCATCATTACATCTTTTTTTTTTTTGTATTTTCTAAGATTCTGAAGAGAGTCCAATGTATCCAGATCACATACCACCTAGATATTGCCACGACCTCTTGATAAGTGGAAGGAGTAGAGAGATTGAATAGAAAGAGAACCTAGTGCACCCAAATATTGACCATTTGGGTTTAGCTATGTTCCCTGTTTGAAAAGAAAGAGAGACAAAAGCACCCAGATATTAACCATATGGATACCGCTTTTTCCTCTAAATAAACTGAAACAAAGAAACCAAGATAGAACTCCTATGCACCCAGAGTCCATCTAGATAACACTGCAAGCTCTTGATCCCAAAAATGGAAAGCCAAAGAAAACAAGATAGAACTCCTACGCCCCCAGAGTCCATCTAGATAGCATCACGAGCTCTTGATTGCAACATAAAAGAAAAGACCATAGAAACCAAGATAGAACTCCAATGCACTCAGAGTTAATCTGAATAGCATTGCAAGCTCTTAATTCTATAAACCAAACAAGCAAAATAAAAGAGAAGGAATGTCCAATTCTATCCCAGGGTTAAGCTTAGATCGTGGAACTGCGCGGCTGCTAGATAAGTGACAGTGCCTACCGCATTTATCCTAAATCATCATGGCCCTGAAATTGAAGTGAACATTCAATAGACAACAATCAAAGAAAATAAGTCATGATCTATCATAGCTACTCTCATCACATGGTGGATCCTGGAGTAGCGTAAGAACATAACCATGAAATATAGACTGACATCTGACCAACTAATTGACATAGTCAACATTTTTGGATGGTCCCCTGATGTAGTTGGATTCCCTTGATTGGCTTGACTCTTTGGATAGGCTTGATTAGCTTGATTGCTTGAGTGTGTCTGGTTTTAGTAATAGATTACTCATATAAGACTGACCTGTCTGGTTTGAGCATATCCATCACTGTGTAAGATGATTGATATGATTGATTGATTGGATGTGATCATTTTGGCAGCTGATCAAGCTGTGTCAGATGGGCCCAATGCTGATTCGCAAAGCTCATTATTGTGACAATTCATAGATTTTCTTGGTTGCCAGTTGCTTGTTGATTGATTTGATAGATTGATAAAGATATGTCAGATGAGCCCAATGTTGATTCGCAAAGCTCATGATTGTGACATTAATTGACTGGGAGTGATTGGCCTTTTCTCTCTTGATAACCGAGTTGGCTTTATTGCTTGGGATTTTGCAATTTTTTTAATTTTTTTTATGAAGATTGATTTTCTCATAACATTTTGATCTTTTTATGATTTTTTGATGAGTTTTCTAATTTTTAGGAATTTTTATGTACATTTAGAATCATCCCCTAGTCTCATGGACCATTACTAACCATGGATAAGTGCTTGGTGCTCAGAGGAGAGTGTGCTTCTGGATTAAGCTTGGGTAGTCAGTCTTGCATTTGAAATGTGCTCAAGCTTTTGGGAGTTCATTGATGGTGAAACTGGATTTGAACACTTGGCACCTGTTTGCCAGGTTTTCACCAAGGTACCTACTCAATAGTGCCTATTTTCCAGGTTTTCACTAAGAGAGTGATTTTGTTTCTCTTTACTTTTTTATTTATTTTTAATTTTTTTGTTGTGGCCAACGCACCTGTTTGCTAGGTTTTCACCAAGGTAACATTTTGTATTTTCTGATTCTTTTGGTATTTTCTGGATATGTAGATAGGTGCCTTAACCATAGAGACCTCAAGGGTGGAACCTCTTGAGGTGCATATTTTTGATCTATCTGGGGAGCTGATCTCCTTCTAGTGTCACTAGTATGAATGCCCCACTCTGAGTAGAGCTGACAATGACAAATGTTCCTAGCCAGTTAGGCTTGAACTTTTTGGGTTTGACTCGCTCTGCTTGGTTCTTTTGATTTTCCATGAGGACAAGGTTTCCTACCTCAAATGTTTGTGACCTCACCTTCTTATGATAGTTCCTTCTATGGAAATTCTGATAGCCTTGTAAGTGGTCAAAGGCATGTTGTCTTCTTTCATCTATTAACTCCAGTTCACTGAGCCTTGCTACTCTGTAGTCTTCATCTGAAACCAAGTTCTTCAATGATATCCTTAGGGATGGGATTTCCACTTTGAGGGGTAGTATTGCCTTTGATCCATAGACTAGGGAGAAAGGAGTGGATCATGTAGGTGTTCTCACACTAGTTCTGTATGCCCATAATGTGGGACTAACCAGTAAATGCCAGTCTCATCTTGATTCATTCACTATTTTCTTCAAGATTTTCAAGATTGTTTTGTTTATAGCTTTGGCTTGGTCATTCCCTTGAGGATAATAAAAGGAAGAGAACCCTTGTTTGATATGGAAGTGTTCACATAGCTCTTTGACATCTTTGTTTTGGAAAGGTATACCATGATCTGTCAGGATGGTTTGAGGAATCTCGTATCGACAGATGATGTGGTTAAGTATGAACATTGATATCTACTTTCCAGTTATGTAAGTGAGGGGAATTTCTTCCACCCACTTAGTGAAGTACTTTGTCGCTGCTATGATGTATTTGTGTCTATTTGCTGAAGAAAGTGTAATTTTCCCCACTAGGTCAAATCCCCACATAGAAAATGGCAATGGTGATGTGATAGGATTTAGTTCTTGGGCTGGTGCATGGATGAGGTCTCCATGAATTTGACACTGTCTACACCTTTGTACATGTTTGTGTGCATCTGTCTCTACTATGGGCCAGTAGTATACCATGTGTATGATCTTCTTAGCTAAGCTATTGCCACCTCTGTGGATTCCACAAATACCTTCATGTACCTCATACAAAGCTTTCTGGGATTCTATGGAAGTGAGACATTGTAATAGCATTCCGTCTAGACTATGTCTATATAAAGTAGTTGAGAGGATGGTATACCTAGAGGCTTGGCGGATGAGGGACTTTCTCTGGTTTCTAGACAAGTTGGGAGGTAAGACACTATTTTGGAGGTAGTTGTATACATCTTGGTACCATGGGTTTTCAGGACCAACAAGGATGCATGCTGATTTTGTGATGGATGTTTGATGTGATGGCACCAAGAGTTGCTCTACTAGAAACTGGAATCTTGTTTCGTTACCTGGCATATCAATCAATGATGGTATGGTATACATCGCGTCTATAGCTTTGTTCTGTGCTCGTGGGACTTGCTTGAAGAAGATGTAATGGAACTTGGTGTGTAATGTTTCCATCTGTGCTTTGTATGGTTTTAGCTTCTCATCTTTGGTCAGGTTCACCAAAATGTACGCCTCATTCAATCATGATCCGTGATTCCCAAGCTTTCCAAAGGCGAGGGTTAGTAGCAAAGGTTTTACAGTGATATAAATCAAGCACACAAGAACTACTAAAATGAATAACTTTGAAATGTAACCAATAAAATACACAAGAAAAGAAAGGAAAACAAATGAATGCAAACCTCAAAGTGATTGAAGCTTCTATTGTCTCTCTCTACTCCTTCCGAAACGTTGTTTTTGATGCTCAGTATTGGTGTGGGCAACGTCTATGACTTGAGAAGCGTCGATAATTTGATACTTGAAATGGGTGTGGGCAGCGCCTATGACTTGAAGATAAATGAATATTTAATTCATTTCTTTAATTAAAGTTTTCAACATGTGAGATAATTGAATTCTTTTTTATTTAGAATTGCTTTATTTGATGAAATTAATTTAGTTTAATTGAAATTAATTTAATTAGAAGAATTTAATTAGTAAGTTTAAATATTTGAATTTAAACTATAGGAAATTGAATTTAATTAAGTAATTAATGATAATTAATCAATTAAGGTTAATTAATTAAATAAAATTAATTATTTAATTAATTTTGGGAATTTGATTAAATTATTTGGGGAATGAATTTAGAAGAAAATACATGATTAATTAACGATTAAAAAACCATTAATCAATAGATGAAAATTAGTGTTTTTAATGTAAAGTCACAAGCCTGTCCATTTTTGGGTGTCTATAGTTTAATTATTTAATTATTTTGTAGATGATTTGGTGATGAAATATTGTTTGGATGATTAATAATTAAGGTAATTAATTAAAATCACTTAATTATGGACTTAAAAAGAAATAGTGATTTTGATCTTAGAATATGGTAGAAAGACAATTTATTAACTAAATTAAAGAGGAATATTAGTAATGTCATTGCATTTAGAGCAATAGGCCATTTTAAAGTGTCTACAGTAGATAGCTCTACTGTTAAACCTAATGGCATGGTAGAAGACCTTGCGGTGACCTTCGACTCTTGAGAATACCTAGTTGATTTTATGACTGTCTCACCTAAAGCAACTCTAGGAGGTTATCCTATTATTTTGGGTAGACCCTGGTTGGCTAAAATAGATACCTTTATTGGTTGTAGGTCAGGAGACATGACCATTTTAGATGGTTTGAATACGAATAAACTTTCCCTTTATCCTCCACCCCAATCCAAACTTGATTTAGGAAAAATAGTGTGGCCTGATATAGGAGAGGAATTTGAAGAGGCCAATTCAGTAACACAACTTATGATGATAACAAGGGACCCTTTCCTAGAGTTGCAATAATAAAATGAGGTACTCTCCAATATAATTAAAATCACTATGGAGTAGATGAGAAACCATTGAGTCCACCCTCTCTTGCATGCCCATTGCAAACAATCTTTATTGCTTGTGTTCACCTAACTTTCCTATAGCCATAGATATGATTCATACATTATTGTCACATGAAGTTAAAATGCCTTGCCTTAGTGAAGCATCAATGATTGAACTGTCTAAGCAAGTAGAGCTTTCACGAAGAAAGTGTTTGAACATTAACAAGAAGCTTACTGAGGAGCAAAAATTAGCTTTGACAAATTTTCTTAGATCTCAAGAGAAAGTATTTGTATGGGATTACCATGATATGAAAGGTCTTGACCCCAAATTATGCACACATAGAATCTACATTAAGGAGGTTTGTAGACTAGTAAGGCAGCCTCAAGGGAGGATTAATCTTGCAGTAAGGGAGATAGTAAAAGGTGAATTGCAGAAATTGATGAATGCAGGATATATATACCCCTTTTTTTTTATAGCCAATGGGTATCAACACTTGTGATATTTCCTAAAAGGGGGGGATGTAGAGTTCATGTAGATTATAGGGAGCTTAATGTTGCAACTAAGAAGGATCATTTTCCACTCCCTTTTGATTATCACATGCTAGATTGTTTATAAGGGAAGCAATACTTTTCATTCTTAGATGGTTTCAGTCGTTACAATCAAATAATAATTGCACCTAAGGACCAAGATAAGACAACATTTACCTATCCATGGGGAGCCTATGCCTATTATATTCTACCATTTTTCTTATGCAATTATCCAACTATATTTCAAAGGACAGTCATTGACATATTTTCAGATATCTCACATGACTACGTGGAAATTTATATGGATGACTTTACTTCTTATGGTGCTACTTATGAGGAAGCCTTGACAAACATGTAGAAATTTTTGTAGAGATGTCAAGATCATAACCTATCTTTAAATAGTGAAAAGTGTTTCATTATGATGTAGGAAGAAGTGGTACTTGGTCACTACATTTCACAAGCAGGTATTCAAGTTGATCCTGCAAAAATTGAGGTCGTCCCAAACCTTTTAAACCCTATTAAGAAAAAATATGTCAAAATTTTCTCGGGGCATGCAGGTTATTATAAAAGATTCATAAAGGATGTTAGTAATATGACATGACCATTATGCAACCTATTGACAAAAGATGTTGATTTCCAATGGACACTGCATTATGAAAAAACATTTTCTAAATTGAAGACAACATTGACTCAAACACTGGTTTTGAAAGGTCATAATTGGGAAATTACTTTCCACATACATACTAATGCATCAAATTATGCTATTGGAACAGTCTTGGGACAAAAGGAAGCAATAGTAGAAACTACAATATAATTTATCAGTAAAAACCTACAAGGGCCTGAATTTAACTATACTATGACAGAAAAAGAGATGTTAGCAGTCATCTATGTATTAAAAATATTTAGGCACTACATTATTGGTTACCAAATATTTGTTTATACAGATCATGCATCCATTAATTACCTTGTTAAAAAAGCTTCAATTAGTGGAAGGTTGGAAATATGGTCCTTGTTAACACAGGAATTTGACATTACTATTCTTGACAAGCCAGAGAAAGAAAATATAGTAGTTGTTTTCTTGTCTAGGCTGAGAACCAAGGATGATACACACATAATTAATGACTCGTTTCTAGATGATCACTTGTTCTCCATTGCGGTTTGTACCCCTTGGTATGATGACATAGAAAATTAGTTGGTTTCCAACCAAATTCCTCCTCACATTTTACCAAGGAGAAGAGGTTACTTGTTGATAAGAGCTTCAAATTTTCATGGATAATAGGATGCCTTCTCTATACTTGACCAAATAAAGTGATGAGGAGGTGTGTGTGTGAGAAGATGAGAATTATGATATCTCAAATGCATGTCATGATGATCAATGTGGAGGGCATTTTTCAGTAAAGAGAATAACCATGAAGATTTTGATTTCAGGATATGACTAGCCTACCCTTCACAAGGATCCAACAAAATATGTGAGGAAGTGTGATAGGTGTCAGAGGATGGGTAGACCAACCAAATCAGATGAAATTCCCCTACACCCATAGGTGGTGGTGACGCCATTTGAAAAATGGAGATTAGATGTTTTAGGACCTATTGATCCTCCATCCAATGACAAGTCATATATCTTAGTATCCACTAATTATGTGACCAAGTGGGTTGAAGTAAAGTCCATGAAACATGCAAGGGACAACAAGGTTGAAGAGTTTCTCTATGAGAAGTTTTTTACCTTCTATGGAGTTCCTAGCTAGATTATCACTGATCAAGGAGCCAAAATTACTTCCACTCTTATCACACCCTTGGTAAATGAATACAACATTAGGAATAGGAAGTCAACAACCTATCATCCACAAGAAAATGGACAAGCAGAGATTACAAATAGGGAATATGAAAATAGAATCCATCCTTACAAAAATAGTATTTGTACATAAGAAAGACTAGGCAGCAAGACTTCCTCAAGAAGTATGGGCATATATGACATCTTGGAGGACAACAATATGTTTCAATCCAGTTGAGATGTTATATGGAAAACAAATATAATGCCTATTGATTTTGAGAACAAAAATCTTAGAAAAAATCTTGAGCTTGATATGAACATCTCTACAACACAAAAGGAAAGGATTATGCAACTTAATGCTCTAGATGAATTAAGGAAATCAACACTACACCACACTAAAGTGGTATAAAACTAGAGAATTTGGTGGCATAATAAATACATTAGGGAAAAGATATTTCAACCAGGAGATTGGACACTCCTTTATGATTCAAGGTATAAAGATAATATGGGCAAGTTGTAAACCAGATGACTTTTTCCATATGTAATTGTAGAGGTTTTCCCAAATGGAGTTGTCTATATTTCATAATTACTCATGTCCACTTCATGTTTCTGATGACATTAAGTTTTTCCATTAGTACACTTAGTGAAAAACATTGACAGAGATCATTAGTACAAGCATAACCGGCGGACAGTAAGCATAACCAGCAGACAGCGAGCATAACCGGCAGAACAAAAGTCATGAGAAAATGCTAAGTATGGAATTGACCAATGAACAATAACAAGTGTTGTACCGACAAAGTAAATAGAACATCACCGATGGGTCAATAACATAACATGAAGATCATCACCGATGATACAATTTTGAGAAAAAAATCGACGGAGCAGAAAAGGCATACCCAACGAACAGTTCAAGAAAGGAACACCGATGGAAAAGAAAATTGACAGATTGACAGAGCAGTCCGACCATCAGAACCAAAAGTCAGTTAGAGAACCTGCAAATAGTGGATCTAAGTTTTACACGTCAGATAAAGCATTGTAATTCTATTTATAGAGTTTTAATTTGTTTTAAATCATTACTTGAGGGTCAAGAAAGCATAATGTAAATGTTTTAAAGCATCCTAACGGATCTAAAACATATCTAACTAAAGATCAAGGTCAAGTTGTAAACCTTGGATCTAGAGTTAACTTGTGAAGCGTGAATTGAGAATAAAGATAAAATATAGTATAAATAGATATTCAATCAATTATGAATTATGGATTCATTGTTGTTGATAGCCATGAAGATCATCTAAGGAGCAGAAGGCAAAATTCATGCAAAGTTCAGAAAAAGATCACACTAGTTATCAAGAACACATAGGGGCTACCAATGTGTAGAGAAAGGTATTATTCAATCATGAAAAGATGATTATTCATACATAGGAAGCTTTATTGGATCTGTTATCAGCAATTAGAGATTTCATACATCATCAGCTCAAAAACTTATGTAGTTGCATTCTAAAAAGTGCATCACATCTAAAATCCTTTTGAAGAAGGTGGACTTAATAGTTCTTTACAAATCTCTTAACAGAGTGCACACTTAACAGTGTTGCTAAAGCTTCAAATGAAGTAGATCTTAACAGGTCTCCACTGTAATACTCCTAACAGGGTAGGTCATCAAAAGTGACCAATTTTAAGCCTTTATCGGCCCCTTCTTATCTGCAGATAGTGAAGTCTTATGGGTAACAATCCCCACCACAGTTTTTACTTCCTAATAGGAGTTTTCTATGATATCATATCTTGTGTTATGTGTTATCTATGTTCATGAATGTTTCTTGTATGGTTACATATTAAAGAACTTATGTTATGATTGCATATACATAAAGAAAGATGAACAGTTAGATAAGATAATTTACAAACTGATGACTAAGGTTTAATGAGCTAACTAGGAAAAGTTTTAGACGTACTGATTCACCCCTCCCCTCTTAGTACATCATTCCAATATAATTCCAACAATTGGTATCAGAGCTAAGTCTCTTTATTGAAAAAGATTAAAGACTTAAGAGAAAATATCAGAGCAATATAAAAGTACGGACTGGACAAGACTATTGAGAATGAGCAACTGCAAATGCAGATAAACTATGAGCAGTACAAAGAGGCGAGAATCAACTTGAGAAAACTTCTTGATGAAAGAAAGATTATGGCAACTAGGCTAAATGGGAAGGACTACAAAGAATTATAAATACAAGATTACTTTGATTCAGCAGAATCAACATCAAGAAAAGCATCAAACCAATCAGATGAAAAGATCACAAGTCTACATGAGGCCAATCAACATCTGACTGAGCAATTGAGAATGTTGCAAATCATTCAAGAGAATCAAATGGTGAAAATGATTGATGTCATGAATGATGCAAGAAAAGATGAAAATGAAAGAACAATAGCCATTAATGATAGGAGGAAAATAATAGAGAAGTTGCAAGAGAAAGAATAAAAAATTCAAATACTTACTGAGCATCACCATGAGATTACCAATTAGATTATTGTTGTGAGTCAAGAGGCAAACAGACTAAATACAAAACTCATTGAAATAATACAGATCATCGGTGAGCTAAGAGAAGAGAATGAAAAATTGAAGCATGAAATCAAAGTCCAGAATCAACACAACAAATTGATCAAGAAAGTTGAAGATAGCAACAAAAGGATGGATGATTTTCTTGATGGACAGAGAAGAGTCAACAACTACATAGGATTAGGGTATAATGAGAATGGTGAATCTTCTAATCAACCATATCAAAGGAATGCTTTCACAACCCAAAGATCCAAGAAGATGTCATGCAATCACTGTGGAAAACCTGGCCACACCTCAAACATTTGCAGAAGAAAAATGAAAGGTATTCCTCAAGCACAATCTACTTTCATTGGTAATTGTTATAAATGTCAAAAGAAAGGACACAAGGCACATGAGTGTAGATCCAAAGTGACAAATACAAAAAGGAAAACCTACATGGACAAGTACTGTCCTACCTATAAGATGAATGGGCATACACATGAGGAGTGCTAGAAAAATAACAACAAGGCCTGGACACCAAAGGAAACTGATAATAGCTACAAACCAACAAGAGTAGGTGACTCATATGTTTGGGACTATAACACATGGGTAAACTGCATAGCATGTGGAAGATATGGTCATATTGTTGCCAACTGTATGAGAAAGTGGACCAGAAGGTCAAGAGGTTGGACCAATCCAGGTATGGCATATTTACATTGTCATAAGGTTGGACATGTGATAAAATATTGCAAAGACTGACTGAAAGATACAAGTACTCATCCCAATGAAAATATCATTGATGACATCAAGAGAATGAGAAACAAGATGTGGGTAAAAGCCACAAACATTGAAGGTGCTGGAACAAGCAATGCAAATGGTGACACCCAATCTAATGGATCTGGTGACATCACTATTTCCAACTAAATTGCACAAGTAAGTATGGAACTGCATTGTGAAAAGTTATATATATGCATCGGTTCCATTACACATAGTTCATATTGTAACATTAGCATGAATAAAAGATGCAATATATTGTTATTTTTTAAACTATTGAAAAACAATATCATCGATTATTGGGTACAAATTTGCATTGGTGAACACACACATAAAAGTTAGCACTACTTACCATAATGTATCGGTCATTACACAAACGCCAAGTTGCTAAGTGTAAACCGATGGACATCGGTGAACCTTGAGGAAATGAAAGTTGTCTTCGCCACTTTACCGACCATCATCGGTGAAGTCACCAAAGCTGCTAGCAACCCCGATGCTTTGCACAGACACCGAAGATGTTATAAATGCCTCCACTGATGAACTTAGTCTTTGTATACTGACAATTTGGTGAGCATTAATGACAACTTAGGGCACAAAAAGTTATAAAAGCCTGACGGGTGAACTCATTTTCGCAACCCACAATTTTGAGTAGAGAAAAGTGATTTAAAAGAAAATTGAAGAGATACCTCAGCAAAGACTCAATACTTCTCAAAGGATTCATAGGAAATCATAGAGATTCAGTAAGTAACCACATTCATCGACCGCACTATTTGATTTATGAAAAACCCTAAATTTATGCAACGTGATGGCATCAACTTCTAGAGTTGAAAAGATTAAGGAAGATAAGAAGAAAATGTTCAAACTTGTCAGCAGAGGCTCTTGTGTTGAACCCAAATACAAGATACACCCAGAAATAGCATCACAACCTGATGATTACGAAGCATTCTCTAGAATCCCACCTAGGGCTTTGCTGGAAGAGGATGTAAGGTCCTATATACACTGTAAGATCTCAGAAATAGGAGATCTAGACCTAGATAATGCCTACAAGGCACTATGTGATGAAACTAGAAAACTCAAAGATGAGCACAAGCATCTAGAAGTGAAAGGACTCACGAATGCACTACATTTTCCCAAAGTTTTCAAAATATAATGGATAAAGATTGTTCTCAGCAGAATGCACAACAAGACTCTAAGGCTTAATAAGCCAAAACCAATAATAAAGGATGTTATTCATGTAGTTACTGGTTATCCTAGGATCAATAAACCACAAGCTCACAAGTACCCATCCCTAAAGGAAGTGGAAAAACTGACTGGTGCTAAATTAGATAAAAGAGCTCTTGAGGTCAACACCATTACCGACGTAGAGCTGAAGTTTGGAGCATGTGTTGTTGGATATAAAATCTTCTAGGAAAGTAGAATGAATAGCATATCAAGCATTGCTATGAGCACAGCATACAAAATCATCAAACAAGGAAAGAAAATGGATCTTGCAGAGATCATGTTACATCAACTAGAGGAGAACATGTGCACTATAAGATCTTCAAGAACAAACACTTGTAAGTTTGGCTCCCTCATAATGTGCATCTTCTTTTACTTTGAAGAATACTTTCCTTCAATAGGAAATTTTTTATGGGACACAAGCAGACCTATAACCATTCAGATAGGTGAATTCATAGAATCACTAGGAACATATTTTGATAATGTAATGTATGAGTATTTCAAAACCATTAAGGAAATGTTGCAAACTTGAACAAGGATTCCTGAAAATTTGATAGAGGAACATAAAGAGAATATATGTTTCATGGTAGATACTTATTTCACATATATCCAAGTAGTAGTACCTAGGAAGTCATGGCTTTCAAAGTTAGAATATGAAATCAAAACAGGAAAAGCCAACAAGTGCATTGAGGCACTATTAAATGAACCAATTGACAACAAACAAGCAAGATTTGGCACCTATGAAGATTGCAAACAAAAGATTAAAACAAATCTTGTTGTCAAGAAAGCTGTAAAATAGTCAAGCAGAATGGTGAAGAAATGGAAAGAGAAGTTGAATGTATCTTCTGAAGGTGAAGAAGAAAAGGAAGGTGAAGAGGAAATAGAGGGTGAGGAGGAACTAACCAAAGGATAGTCACCTATCGGTGATGAAGAAGAAGAGAATAACTCAGAAGGTACACAGTCAGATTCTCTACCTCCTCCTACACCCAAGAAAGCAAGAACAACAGTCGCTTCAAGAACAAGAAGCCAGACTACAAAAGATTCAACTCCTTCACCATTACCGAAAGGAAAAGTGAGGATATACAAGAGAAAACCAGACCCTCCAAAAGTATAGACTAAGAGGAGGAAGATGACTAGAACTAGAGAGGATCTAGAAGACTCAGCTATGGATGAAGCTGATGTAGAAATACAAAAGGAAAAGGAACCTTTGGTTCCAACAACAATTGAGAAAATATGCAACAGCATCTCAGAATCCCAATCTATTTCTGATCCTAACATAAGGAAATGGTTAAGATTCAGTACAGAGGATCAAAATAAGATTGAAGAAGCAATAATTGTTAAAATGTGCAAACATCACTATGTTCCACTACAATTCTCAGAATATGAGGTTCCCAAAGAATTGTCAGAGAGATTATCAGCTAGATGGACATTTGCACTACATCAAGAAAAGGAGATAGGAGAAAGAGTACTTGTTACTCTTATGCCTCCTAATTCAACAAAGGAATAAATTGATGAGATGATGAAGAAGTATGAAAAAGAGTTCTCACAAAAAATGAGAGCATATGAATTTCTCAAGGGAAAGCTAATTGATCTTGATCAAAATAGCATTAAGAAGTGGTGCAAGATACTCAAAAATCCCACTAAGGAAGCTAGCCCGGAGAAAGAACCAATCGCCATCATATATATACAAGATGACTCGTCTCTTGAAATGGAGAAAGAAGAGAGTGATCCAGAAGGCCCCAAAGATACTAATATTGTAGATGAAGAATGGCCAGACACTACTCTTGACCACACTCGAAGTGAAGAGAGTCAAAATCCACCAAGTCCAATTCACATTGACTTGAGTAAAGATGAAGAAGTTACCAAGGATGACTTGAAAAATAAAAGGTAATTTAGTTGATGATATAAATGATGAATCATGATTAGACAACATTTTCAATGACACTATAGGAAAAGACCCTGCAGTAGAAGTACAAAAAGATGAATACATAAATATTGCACAAAGCAATACTGACAGACAGGATTCAACTATTGACACTACAACAGTCAATACACCGACAAACATGAATATATTAGTCGATGCTATTGATATTGAATCAAGTTAGGACAAATCATCTAAGAAAGATGATGATATACCCAAGGACATGGGTAATGATAAAAACAAAGATGCATCCAACACTCAAAAGGATACAGATACTGAAATGAAAGATGCAACCGACACTAAGCAAGAAGTGTCTAATGAATAGAACAAAGAAGTAGATAACAAACATTGAGAAAGGATGATGAAAAAGATAAGAGTGAAGAAGTCAAGCAGGATGAAGGCTCAAAACAAAAAGAAGATATATCTGTTGATACACCTAAGGCCAATGAGGAGACTTCTTCACAAAACTAGTTGGTGGACTCAGAACAGAAATAATAGGACGCTTCATCTTCTCGACCCTCACCCACCAAGTCGACCCAATGTCAACGTTTAAAAATGGAAGTACATCAATCTACCACCCAACCAAAGAAGAAGAAGAGGAAAGCATTGAAGAAAGATATTTTGGCTGTCACAATGGATGAAGTAATTGAAGTCCCAAACTGGGATATTACTACTTTGGATATAGATAAACTTCAAGAGTTTGGAGTGTTATGTCAAAGAAAAGTCATTCAGAAGAAAATTATACAGGAACATAGGGAAACAATGGCACTTGACAAGGCAAGAGACATTCTACAACAAATTTTTCCTGAGGTGAAACTTGAGCAACATGCTACAGTTAAGGAGCAAATAGCTGTTCTTACCGATGCAATCACAAACCAGAATGTAGATGCAGAACAAGCAATGGAAGAACAAGCAGAGAAAAAGTATCAATACAAGTTAATTGATAAGATCAGCCCAGAAGTGACAGTGAACAAGGTAAAGATCTTTGAACTAACTAATCAATTAGAGCCAATGATTGCTGAGGAAATTACCTTAGTTCAAAAGATGTGCATGCTTGAAAAGTTTACAAAAGCAAATAGTGACAAGTTAGCAGAAATAGATTCTAATGTCACAACGAGTGCACAAAGCCTAACCTCAAATGTAGATAGTATCAAGGCACATCATGACAAGGTCATTGAGGCTAATAGGCTAAGGCAAGAAATATGAGACGCTAAAACACAATTAAGAGGTGAGATTACCGAACTATAGGCACACATCTTTCCTAATCTTACTATTCTACAACAGCATATTTCTGAAGCAAGAAACTTAATTGCAACCCCAGAGATGTCTGTAGTAGACATCATCTATGATATACACGTAAGGATATCACTTGAGCACATGGCTCTAGAAATGTTGAAGGATAAATGGGAAAAGATGATGGAGGAGATCAAGTCCTCACATTCCCACCTTTTTGACAAGATGTAAGTACCTTTGCCTTTATTATCAAAAAAGGAGGAATATAAATGTATTTATATTGTATGTACAGAAGGAACAGATATGTAAAGATAGTTATGTACAATATATCAAAAAAGGGAGGAAAAAAAGTACGTAAGGAAATGTATATATACTTACACTTACTGGCATATACATAGGGGGAGTCATTCAATTGACTAAGGAAGAAGTATACATAGGTGTACATAATAATACATTTAGTATGTTGCACATATCATGTTTTTGATACTAATGTCAAAGGGGGAGATTGATAACATTAAGTTTTTCCATTAGTACACTTAGTGAAAAAAATTGACAGAGATCGTCGGTACAAGCATAACCGGTAGAATACAAGCATAATCGGCCGAAAGTAAGCATAACCAGCAGACAATAAGCATACCCGATCGAACAAAAGTCGCGAGAAAATGCTAAGTATGGAATTGACCGATGAACACTAACAAGTGTTGTACCGACAAAGTAAATAGGACATCACCAACGGGTCAATAACATAACATGAAGATCATCACTGATGATATAGTTTTGAGAACAAAACCGAAAAAGTAGAAAATGCATACCCAATGAACAGTTCAAGAAAGGAACACCGACAGAAAAGAAAACCGACAGATTGACAGAGCAGCCCGACCATCAGAACCGACAGTCAGTTAGAGAACCTGCAAATAGTGGATCTAAGTTCTACATGTCAGATAAAGCATTGTAATTCTATTTATAGAGTTTTAACTTATTTTAAATCATTACTTGAGGTTCAAGCAAGCATAATGTAAATGTTTTAAAGCATCCTAATGGATCTAAAACATATCTAACTAAAGATCAAGGTCAAGTTGTAAACCTTGGATCCAGAGTTAACTTGTGAAGCGTGAATCAAGAATAGAGCTAAAATCTAGTATAAATAGATGTTCAATCAATTGTGAATTATGGATTCATTGTTTTTGATAGCCATGAAGAGCGTCTAAGGAGTAGAAGTTAGAATTCATGCAAAGTTCAAAAAAATATCACACCAGTTATCAAGAACACACAGAGGCTACCGACGTGCAGAGAAAGGTATTATTCAATCATGAAAAGATGATTATTCATACATAGGAAGCTTTATTGGATCTGTTATCAGCAATTAGAGATTGTATACATCATCAGATCAAAGACTTATGTAGTTGCATTTTAACAAGTGCATCACATCTAAAATCCTTTTGTAGAAGGTGGACTTAACAGTTCTTTACAAATCTCTTAATAGAGTGCACACTTAATAGTGTTGCTAAAGCTTCAAATGAAGTAGATCTTAACAGGTCTCCATTGTAATACTCCTAACAGGGTAGGTCATCATAAGTGACCAATTTTAAGCCTTTACCGGCCCCTTCTTATCTACAGATAGTGAAGTCTTGTGGGTAACAATCCCCACCACAGTTTTTACTTTCTAACAGGAGTTTTCTGCGATATCATATCTTGTGTTATGTGTTATCTATTTTCATGAATGTTTCTTGTATGGTTACATATTAAAGAACTTATGTTATGATTGCATATACATAAAGAAAGATGAACAGTTAGATAAGATAATTTACAAACTGATGACTAAGGTTTAATGGGCTAACTAGGAAAAGTTTTAGAGGTATTGATTCACCCCTCCCCTCTCAGTAAATCATTCCAATATAATTCCAACAGTTTCTAGTCAATGGTCATCGGTTAAAGTTATATTACAATTCGGTATCTGAGCAGGAGTTCTTGCAAAAATTTAATGTAGGGCTTAGTTTTGAACTTCCTGCAGCCGAAGAAGGTGGACTTAACGTCACACCTTTTTCATAGTTAGATACATGCATGCAATCATAATAAATATTTCCACCTCTTGTAGACATCCAATTCTTCATAGTAAATGTGCCACTCCACTTCATTCAATTCACTTCACTTCTTTCCATAATCATTTTGTCATCATTTCATTACATGTCCACTTCTCTAAGTTACCAGTTCAACATGTAGCAACTTCAAAAATGATCGGATCCTTAATATTTATTGCACAAATTAGGTATGTACATAAACATAGGTATATTAATTACCTCAAATACTTTTTTTGTATAATTAAAATGTATGTCTCACTTAGTAATTCCTCCTATGCCTATCCTACCACATTTTTTGGCCATGTGTGGACAGCTGTCAACCTTTTGGTTGGGGGGAGGATACACAAGTGTCAATTCATGAGTCATTTTTATATATGCCTACTTTTTGCAAATTCCAAGCCAATATGTCATTCTTTTATTACAAATATTTTTAACTAGAGATGAAGTGACAACTGATATGCTAGGTTTGTATTGATGTGAACCATGCTTAAAATTTTGAACTTACCTATAGTATTAAATCCATCACCACATTCCTTGTAATCATACCTTTAGCACGTCCAACCTTGATAGCGTGATTATGCTAAAAAGAGGAAAGTTAGACAAGTTTATCTTAGCGACTGTGCATAAAATTTGTAGAATAGTTATAGTAGGGTTTAAGAGGTTGTATGAGGTGTTGTGACAAAGATGTTGCAATATTTTATGCTAGTATTCTTGGAAGCTTACCATTTTTCAAATGAATTACTAGTTTCAAAGTAATTTAGTAGATTTTTTAGTAAATTAGCATAATTGAGAGCAGGAGTTGAAGGTAAATCATGGGAGGACAACCCATATGCAGTGAACCTGTAGTTCACAATGTGATACTTCAAGACCCGATTTATGAACCCAGATTTCGTGAATGTGGATGGATAGATAATTCTCTCAAGATAAATGGGTTTGATGTTGATATTTCTCTATAATTTTCCCAGACCCTCACCAATGGAGAAGCCACAGTGAAGGGATTAAAGGTGATAGCTATAGAAGAGAGGATATCATAGGTAATGAGGTTACCAGTTTTTTGTGAGAAGTATCTTGAGTCAAGGGATGCTATGAGTGCCAGGACTGAGTTTAAAAGGCCTAGTGACCCTCCATTGAATGTAGACAAACAAGGAGCTAAGACATTGTTGTTGCCCCTAGACTAGAGCCAAATGGTAGTATACATTATCATATATTTGACATTTGAAGGTAGGTAGTCCAACCTCCTTTTTTTCCACTTCAATTTGTTAATTCATATCATGCATGGGAGGCAAATGAACATTCCAAACATCCTCTATCATGTGTTGTCCAACATGGAATTGAGGTACAAAATGGTAAGCAAAATTATGTATCCCACTATGGTTTGATCATGTTAGTAATAGAGAGGTGTCTAAGGAATATTTATTAGATGAATTGGGAAGATTTTTTTTCAAGTTAGGGTATTTAATGGAAATGTAGTGCTTAGGGGTCATCTCATGACCTAAAGAATTAATACAGAAATAGGGACTTTTAAATTCACCCCAGGGGCTTCTACCTCATGGGAAGCCCCAACTATAGGTTCTCCTACAGCCAAGGTGAGTTCATCTGAGTCCTCTTCTGACAAAGATAAAATTTCATCAATAGGAGTTAAAACAAGTGAACCACTACCCAAAACCCCAACAAAAACTAGGGATTTTGTAAAAAGGAATAAGGGTAAATCCAAAGAAATAGAGGGGTTAGGGGTAAAGGAAAAGAAGCAACAAGTAGAATAGAAAACTCCTAGCCCAAGAAAGAGAAAACCATAAGAAAAAGAGTCCCCTGTAACTACTACCAAGAATACTTCTGAAAGACATAAACAAGTAAAAACTCCTTCAGCCAAGTCTACCCCTAAGAGAACAAGCCACAAATTGAGAGGAAAACCTAGGTAGATAAATGTACCCAATCAAACCAATTCCAAAATTTGAATTGATTCCTATAATTCTATCCATACCACTCCTAGTGAAGAGGAGAGAAAAAAATTTAATAGACCCCCCTATTCTCCACTTCTGTAGAACAACAAGATAACCCTCTTATGGAACCAAATGACTTAGATGAAGAGAGGATAAAAGAAGTGTCACAGGGGTGATTTGGGTGAAATGAATTCATAGGAGCATGGGTTGTTGACAAATGAGGAGCAATCTCAAGATAATATGGGCTTAGAGGGATTAGTTGAGATTTTTGCCATTGTAGAACAAATGGTAGAACAATTCCCACTTGAAATGGAAAAAGGAAAGGTTTAAAAGAAGATTCAAGTGCCAAGGCATAGGTCGTCTTCTTTTTCATGGGCATCTATAGCCTTGGACTTGTATCATGATATGATGGAAAGAGAAGCAGAGTTGGAAAGAGAAAAGTTACAGTCGTGGGAAGAAATTAAAAGGAAAAATGAGGGGATTCAAAGAAAAGAAGAGGACATTGCAGCATTGAAAACTAAGGTAGACAATCTACTCACAACAATCACTCAAATACTGGAACATAGAAAACCTCTAAGGGTTCATGCTTTTTATTTGAAATAAATCTACCTATCATTTAGGTTGTCAAGGATTGTGTCTAATATAAATCCATTTATAAAAACCCCTCATGAGTTCTATGATATCTTTCAATCCTCTCCTACAACAACCAAGAATCTACTCTGTGAGATTTACCTCGATGGTCTTGTTGTACCACATGACATAGAATGGAATCCACTGCTCTACAATGGTGATATCCATCTTTGGGCTCTGATGTCTTGGATGAAAAATGAGAATGTTAGAGGACGTCAGTTTAGGAATTATAGGAATGGGGAACTTTCAATTCTCCTTACTCTTAAGGTATAGGCTAAAGATCCAAGAACTCTTTATTATTATTGGCATACAATCCTATACATAAATGATTGAAAGCCAAAGATGTTAGCTTTAAGGGAAGGGATTTACCAAGAATTTGAGAAAGTGAGTCAAAATGAAGGACAAACAACTTTAGGATTCATTACATAGAGATGGGCCACATTGATAGATAAGTTGAAAATAGTGCCTCAATGCTCTCCACAATTAAATCAAAAACCCTTGTCGATGTAGTGATGTCCTTCAACTTTCCTTCTTTATCATAAATGCTATGGAAGCAATCATTATATGATTCTACAAATATTTGTAGTTTCCCTTTTATTTTTTGATCTTTACCTATGAAGAAAGCCACTAATGTACTAATTGTACCCACCATATCCTTAGTGTCTACAATCTTATTAGGCGGATCAAGCCTATACACCAAAAATGTTCCAAGCTTCTCCATTGACATATTCCTTCCTGATTATAGAGTAAGGATAGGGTTCAGGAAATCCATGGCTTCTACACATTTTCCCTCAACAACTTGCAGGGATACATGAGAGTTGTGAATAATACTCCATTTATTCTTTAAGCTTTCAACCCTATGTTGTAGGATCCCCATCAATACTTTGATTCCCAAAGTATTCTTCTCCTCTTATAGTTATTATCCTATTAACATACTTATTTAGCCTCTCATCAACCTCAATAGAGATAGCAACATTTGAGTCAGAAGGGATGAACTCACTAGTGGTCTCTACAGAAGCATCCACCCTTTCACTAACATTAGGCATATTGGCTAACTTCTCAGCTAGCTTAGAAATATTTTCTTGTATTTAGCATAAGTTGTCCCTCATATTCCTTGGATATCCTGATGAGGTTGTTGTATGTCTCTACAACACTCTTCTCCAAATCTTCTGTCTTAGCTCTGTTCAAGAAAGACACATGGGTCAACAAATCTACAATCTCCACATTGCTCACATTCTAGATATTCCAGATGATATTGTTACCCTGAATTTGATCTTGTATATCAAGTATCTTTGGCTTCTGTGTGGCTAGGGCAAGTGACCAAATTGTCAATGTCTTGCTCCTTGGTTCAAAATCCAAGCCTCTGATGAAATCCCCAACCTCAACCTTAGAATTGAAGATCCGATCTGGTTGTTTTCTTATTTGATCAATTAGGAAGGATGATTACATGTTCCATCTAGGCAACAGAAGCACACCACTTCTCTTCACCAATTCTCTTGACTGTACCACAAAAGTGTATGACTATCAGGATCATATTCCTACAATGTTTTTTCCAGTCTTTCTTTGTTTTCCTCGATATCATCTTCAGGACCCAAATTTATTTTCAATTCATTTTATTTTAACTTAAAAAGAAAACTGTTGAAATCCTCAGTCTGGATGAAGTCATTGTAATGCCCCACTAGGGAACCCAGGAGAACTAACCTAAACATGACACTAAGTTAACATGATAAAAAAAATTTAAATATTTATAAACAATAATGATAACAATGCAGAAGCAACACAATGAGATACATGACATACAAATAAGTACAACTTACAAAGATACAATTCTTGAGGGTTCCTTGACGTAGAATTACTTAAGAAAACTAATCTATGAAGAACAACTATAAAGACTAACACAAAAGATTCATCAACTGAATCCATAATATACATCCCATATAGTAAGAACACATATACATATGATACCCAAGGTATACAACCGAATCAACATCCACTGCACAAGTCACAGGGTATGCAATAATACATAACAATACAACACATCTTATGAATGGATGTCAACCAATATACACATATGGTTACAAATATACAACTCATGAAACTGAAAAAGTCTCTAGAAGACTAAGATGATAGAACTGCAACAAGGATCATCCAAGCATGAATAAGAACCATCAGATCTCAATGGTAATAAGAATCACTACCACCTGACCTCATGGAACCAAAGGTCCACTCCCACCGTGCTGAGGGGATAACATGAGGCCCACACACAGGAACACAATCCAGAAAGACTAAAGAAAAAGTATAAGGATAGGAAAGAACAAGACACACCTGAGATCCAAGGTCAACATAAAGGGCACACCATCCAAAGATAAAGAACATACATAAATTAACCAAAACACCAACATAAACCAACTACTGAAACCCTGAAAAACCAAAAGTCAAAACACAACCACCAAACGTAAAGAAGGACCTACAGAGGAGACTTAGGCTACATTCTATGGAAGTGTCATGACATGATCAATTACTTGGGTTACCATGGACTGGCCACTCTGGACCCCAGACCCTCAACATGACTCATGCGGAACCAAAATACCCTCTCACAAAGATGAGGAATTCTAATCATACCTACTCCCTAGTTATCATCACATTCCCATCCTTAGTTTGTACAAGCACTCAAGGCATGAGCGAGGCATCATGAACAATCTTGTATTTAATGTTAACCCCAAGTTTTATTATTAAATTATCACTTATTAATAACTTACGACAGGTTACCCTGGAACTAGCCTCTTTGGGTCCCGGACCCTATTGTAAGCCACTCCCCTAAAATGCACATATTTAACCTCCCCTAATCTCAAGGTCAAAAATACACACAAGACTCATAAACTAGTTCCTGCCCATACATGAACTATTGATTCTCTAATCAATCTCATCCTAAAAGTACTCACAAAGATAAACAAGAATACATGTGAAGAAACATACAAATAAGGCATAAGAACCCTAAGCCTCTGGTATTCCCAATCCTAAAGTCATCTTAATTCCCAAATAAAACATCATGAAATAACACAACGAAGTACACAGAACATTAGACTCAAAATACGAATTTTAATTTTTTTTTTTTTAATAGTTAATTTGCTTACCAAAGTCCAAATCAGCTAAATACAGGTTTATATAAAGACCAAAAGAAAGTATTTATATAACTCTACAAATATATACGTTAAAATAAATAACATTACGCAATTAACAATCATTTCATTAATCCACCAAAATAAGCTAAACACATAGCAAAAAGAAAAATGAAATAAAACATTAATATAAAAATCAATTAATTACTATATATTATTTAATATTAACTAATTAATAAACAATAACTAAAAACATACTAAAACTAAATTTAAAACTTTTTAAACTAACTAATAAAATAAAAACATGCTTTAAAATAAAATTAATGATATTAAAAGAAATAAAACAAATTTTTAATCTTTTAATAAATAAAAAATAAACTAAATTAAAAAACCTAAAACAAACAAATTTAAATTAATTTAAAAAAAAAAAACTAAAAAAAACACTTTAATTATTATTTTTTTAAATTTTAAATTTTAAATTTTTATTTTTTTTAAAATTAGAAAATATATTTTTTAAATGTTTAAAAAAACCAATTTAATTATTATTATTTTTAAATAAAAATAATGTTTTTCCAAGGTATATATTTATTTGTTTGTTTTTAAAAAAAATATCACAAGGAACGTAATCAATGCATCTAGGCAATATATTTTGAAGCAATATATTAATAATTATTATTTTACAAAAAACAATAAATTTTCAAAGGGAAAGATAATAAAATCTTTAAGGAACATGCAAGTTACTAAAAATAGGGAAATATGCAAATATTCAATTTTATTGATTTATTATTCTAACATGCAAAAGCTAACCCCACTGTTCTTTTGTTTCCAATGCACATATAAATTTGGGGTTTTGGACAGGAGTTTGGCAAAAGAATGGTTTTCTTTTCAAGGTAAGGTATTTTTACAGGTCTGAAGACTATTATCCATTTTAGCAACAATATCAAAATTTCTCACAAGGAAAACATCATTCACAAATCTGAAACCCTAATGGTAATTTTGAAAACCAATACATATCAATGAACCCCTAATGCCCATTTTACAACCAAGATAATTTAATGAAACCCTTAGACCCAAATTCACAGAATTGATACATGAAATGAAAACATACCCAGAAAGATCAAATAACCTATAATTCAATTTTAAGCAATTTAAAACACAACATCAAACAAAGAAGTTTCAGACACAGGATCCCAACAATCCAGATGCATAGAAGACAGGGATCTGGAAGGTTGGAATTAACAAGTTCAAAATCCTACCTTAGTAATTGATGAGAAGAATCTGATACAAATCCAAAGCAATCATGAATCCAAAATACTCCTAAGCTTTCCACAAATTCTTTAACCACCTAAATTCTACTTCCACCTAATTGAACTGCCTCAAAATGGCTTTCAATTCAGATATATAGAAAACTAGGTAATTAGGTTTACAAAAATGCAACCCTAATTAGGAATATTAACTATTAATTAAAAGAAATACTTTAATTTCAATTTCACTTAAAACAATCTACAGCTTAACTTTAAAATAAAAAATCAAAGTCGTAAATAAAAAAAAGTATGAGAATATTAAATTAAATTAAATTAATTAATCATGCAACTTAAAGTAATATTTAATAATCCAATTTGCATGATTAATAACAATTTTATTTAATATAAATATTAAATCTTAATTATTAATTTAAAACTTAATAATTAAATCAATTAATTAAATATAGGCATTTAATTAATATTTAATTATTAAATAGTCATATATTTAATATTTTAACGTTATTAAAGGTGTAATTATTAGCATTAATAATTACCATAAATTAATCATTAAACACAGGCAAAAACATCATAAATCAAACTAAAAACCATCTAAACATAAAGATAACTAAAACATAAACAACAAGCACACACAGGTAGCCTCATGAATCCATGTCACCTTGACGGATTCAAAAAGGATAGTCAAACAGATTCTTGTCCATTTCTAGGATAAAGTAAGGGTTTAGGGTAGGGATTTAGGCCTGAATATTATCTCCCCTCTCTTACCATTAAGATATTGCAATAGGGCACGCTCACTCCTGCCGATTCAGGGAAGACGTGGCCCGGTACCTTCAAACCTGTCATTACAAAGATAAACATATGCATACATATAATATAACAAACAATGGCTGAGACTAGTTTATCGTGTGGATCTCACTAAAGAAAGTAACTACGAAACTATCCCATACCATACCAAACACATCAAACAATAAAGTAAAACATACAAATGATCCATGTGCATATAGATATAGGGTTAGTATTGTTAGAAAACCATCATCAAAATGACATCATAACATATACATAACCATCATGAAATATCCATAATCACATGTAGATAGAAGATATAATACACTAAGAAATGAATCAATAACTTAATGAAAAGTAATACATGAATATCCTCAAAACCATATGAAATAACCCACACATACATAAAAAGGCCTAAAAGAGTTTGGTAACTAAAACTAAAAATAAAACTGAGGGGTGGGTATTACAGTCATCATCCTGCATGAATAAGTTAGAAAGTAATAGTTTATCATCTATTTGGGTAACCAGTGCTAAACTTGATTCCCCAGTTCCCTCACCTTCTAGTGACTTTTGTGTATCCCTTATTAACTGTCTTATCTCATGGAAGTAGGAACCTTTCTCACTAATTACTACTTTAGCAGTATCTTTCATCACCTTAGGATCATGTTCAACTTTTTGTCTTTTGGTTGCTAGCCTTTGAGAAGACTCGGCTTCATCTCCCTCTACTTCCACAAAATATTATCTTTTTATAGGTACATCTTCATGAGATGACTCCACATCCTCAGGGTTAACCCTGGCCTCGTCTCCTACAGGTACCTCAGGAATCTTCTCCATTGTTCCATCATATTTCTCAAGTAATTTTTTCAACTTATCCCACTATCCGAGCTCGTGATAAAAACCAGGGAAAGAGGGATCCATTTCTTTGAATTCCCTTTCAACTCTTTGGGTATCATTCCATTTTCTTCTTTTCTCATTCAACTCATCAGCAATAAATGATTTTTTGATAATATCCTCCTCAAGAAACACCTCATGAAGTGGCAAAGAAACATTTGCCACCTCCCTCAAATTAACTCTCATAAATCCCTCAGGATCACACATTCTCATCTTTGCAGTGTATAGTCTGTAATGCCTCAAAAAATCATTAATGGGATCCAAATCCCATTTCCCTATGGTGAAATCACCTACTACCCATAACCTAGGTAGAAAATTCCCCTTCTTCTTCTTTGGGCCTAGGAGGTTGTCAACCAGTGTTAGTTTCCAAATGAACTCAATAATTCCAACCCTAAGAGGGACATGTTTTGGTAAAATGTGAGGTGTCTAAGGACACCCCAAAACCCTAATAATTGTAAAATTCTCAAAAAGGAAAGCATCTCCCCAATTATGCCTTATAGGCCCCTTACTATTTTCATGTATAGGTGTACCATTCTTCTGAGGTCCAGAGGGATTCTATCCTCTCTTTCACCTAACATGTCTCTAATAGGTTATACAATCCAATTTTCAAAATGTAAAAAAGAAGAAGAGCAAGTGGTGCATTCCCATACCCTTGTCCATATCTGAATTAGCAGTGACATACCCATATCCTCCTTCATCGGGATCAACTCCTTATCCATGTGGTCAACATTGTAAAAAAAATGAGAAGCATGAGGATTGAATAATGCTTGATGTCAATCTTGGAATGATTGTTTTGTATAACCTCCAAGTCATTTTGAACTATATCGACTATATACCCCACGTAGTCATATTCCTTGTTCACATGAGGGTGTTGAATGTCCATAGCCAACATCAAAAAATCTTCAGCTATTGTCTTTCCTCCTTCTGCTCCCAACACTTTACATAGACCATATGATGTATAATTGAAGCAATTATGGAAAGTGTCCATATCATAAGGCTCCTTCACATTGTCTGGAATTGGTATAGGCCTCCTTCATTCCCTCGACATAAACTTGGGAATTGCATTCTTCTTAAAGGCATTCTTATGCAAATGATATTGCCTTTTTTCTTCATCCAGGTCTATGTCCACGCTCATGGCTCTAGAGATGCCAAATGCTTCTATGAAGCTAGCTCTATCAATTCTTTCCAGAGTAGTATTATCCTTTTTCCAAATGCATTTGGTGAGTAGGAAATAATGTTTTGTCGATACCTTTATTAGGATAACATCTATGAAGACATCATGAACAATCAATCTAGCCATGTTTAGAACCCATGGATTGCATACAGGGACATCCTTCACTCTATTATTGAAGAAGAACAAGAAAAGAGAGGAACCGGTAGAAACAGGAATGTCTGGGTTCTTGCACCAAGAAAAAGTGTCCTGTCATGCTTGATCATTAGCTGATAATGCATATGATGACCCTGGCAGCAATTGAACCCAGTCTTCTAAAAAATTATCCTTCTTTTTCTTCCTTGTAGCTGCTGACTCAGTGGACGTACTTGGCTCTTCCATTTTTACATAAATAACAAACTCTTCAAACCAGACAGAAAAGCTTCTTTGATGCACTTATTCTCTATGTAGATAAAATGGCTTAATCTCAAGGCAATCTTACTATCTCACAGAAAACAAGATTAGTGATTGGATACACAAATTATGGCTATGGATACTACGTTAAAGCTCCTTCTCAAGTACCAACTCTCTGTCCATCAACTCACCATTAATGTCATACATTCATAATAACAGTAGTTAGCGGCGGTAGGAAAAAAGTCATGTCATCAGGCCGCAAATTTTAGAAACCTTGAGCAATTTAAAAATCATTTGAAAAATATGCCAGCACATCTAGAAAATCTTTTTTCATGTCAAAAATCTATTTGGCCTAGACCCCGCTTGTCACTTTCAACTCAATTCAACTATCTTCGTGGCATCAAGCTTGACTTTATGACTTAAAATCATTTATTGTGATCTCGTGACAAATCGTAAGTCACCTTCGCATGATCACAACCAAGAAAAGTTTAAGTGATCGAATCCTGCAACCTTATTCTATGCATTGATCATTATACTTAAGAAATGTGGTGGCATCTCACAACATTGCAAGCTAACAATAAAATCCCTTTTAGACCTTGCGATGTTGCGACAAAGCATTTTACTTTAAATCTCCTTAAGAAATGTGGCAGCTTCTTGCACTACCACAACCATCTTCCTAGCCTTCATAAAATACTTGCAATCTTGTGGCCTACAATAAACATTAGTTAGATTTGAAAAATGGGACACGTGGCACCTCCACGCTTGTTCCCAGCTTATAAAGTTGACTGCTAAAACATATTGCGAACCCATGACAAAATAAACTCAACCACTAGTAGGCGACTATCGCATGGTCGCAACCATTTGGAACTAACTGTTTACTGTCATGCAACCTTGCAAAAATCTTAACTTAACCACCACACTTAATCTCGATGCAAGTTCATAACTTAAAAACTTAACCAAACTATTGACTTGCAACAATGTGCTATACTTTAACTTAACCATCTCGCAAGGTCGCAATCATTTAATATAAGAGGATAAGATCATTGCGACCACATGACACAAAGGAAATTCAATAGTTTCGCAAGATCACAAGCTTAAAATTTTAACTAAATCAAACCTTGAAAACTTGTGCTTAATAGTTAAACAAACATCGCTAGCTCACATACATGAAAACCTTGACCAGGAAAGACTTGCGACATAGCGATAAATCACTACAAAGGTATTTTGACCCTAACTAAATGCCACTGTAATTTGCAAAGACCAAATAAGAAATCCTAGCTCAGACTTAAGACATTTTCTTCCAACTCGATTGCTGACTACATTTGCTCAACAGATGAAAAATATTTTACAAGGTGTTGGAGCTCTAAAGTTTTTGCAAAATTTAGAGTCCTATATAGTGATAAAACTCTAAAAATGGCATCCTAAAATCCATGCCCAATAATTGATGACATGATGGAGTACATGAAATGGGATACAAAAATATACTACTTTTTAATTAAAAGATGAGGGATTGAGGAAGGAAGCTCTGTGACAGCAATCAAAATTCTGTAAGTGAAGGTTTCAGAGATGCTAGAATTTTGACCTACTGAAAAGATGATGTCGACAAAGAATGAAGAAGATGAAAAATTGAAAATCTAAAACAAACCCAGTTCGGAAAATCAAATTTCCTATATCCAGTAAAAATCTTGTGTTCATACAATTTGTTTTGGATTTTTTGCCAAAGCCAAATCCGAAAGATAGGTAGTTATTAGTTTGTTTGTTGATTATTTTTTTCAAAAGAAGTTTTTAAATTTTAACATAGGGTGGTGTCTCTTCACCCTAAAGGGGTGTGAAAACCATTGATCCACATATATATATGTGGTGTAAAGTGTAAACAAAAAAAAGGGGAAGAAACACATTGTATAATATAATTTGATCACAATTGCAACATGAACTTTAATGTACTATTTTTCAACATTAATAAAGAGATAGGTGCTTTTTTCATTCACTTATGGTAATAGTTTTTAATTATTTTTGGTTAGTCTCTCAGATAAATCTATTTAGATAGATTGTTTCATTGTGTTGAATTCTCATGTTATTTGTAAACTGAAATATATATACAATTTGATCATCAGTTGAAAGGTGTGGTTGACAAACTTTCCTCTGTTCTATTGGTCTCTCAAAGACAGAGTTAAATTTAGTAGAACTAACTGTATAATTTGGTTTCAATTATAATTCACGTAAAAGCCCTTGAAATGATGGTCTTGTTATATACAAGTTATTAAAACTATCTCTGAGGTGTACGTAGGATTGATATAGAATTGACTCTATTTCCCAAGTAGGAGCAAGGCACTGATCTTATCAATACTTGGAATATAGTCATTCAGTTCATTGTTCAAAGTTTGTGATATTTTATTCCTTTGATCTATTTCATTTTATATACCTTTTGTCAAACATTTACTATTAATCAAAGTATTTTAGTTTTTGCAGCATTAAATATACAATTGATTTAGATACTTACAATTTGATTACTCTCAAGTTTACTTGTCACCTTGAGAGAATCCACAAGTTTTATATTCAATTATCTGCTATAAAAAGCCTTTGAATCAATAGATTTGGTTAAGGTACAGGGCTACCAGCCTTGGCTTTGTAGAGCTAAAATTGCAGAAGTTCAAACCTCTATTTGGTTGAACTTGTTAGTTGGCAAAAACAATTTGGTTTCCCAGCATTGGATTGGAAAGTCCATAGGAAATCCAAACCATCATTTTTGGGCACCAAAAAATTGGCGACTAGACTGGGGAGTTGTCTATAAAAGAGAATATTGAAGATTACCTAGAAGCTCTGGTGATATAATTAAGACTCTACTGGAGATAAGAACTCAGAAGACAGTAAGTTTTTTCCTTATGGCAAGAAGGTGGCGACTCTATTTAACAAAACATTTCAGTTAGTGACTCTACTGAGGGAGAAGACCTAGAAGGAGATAAGTAAATTTTTCCTCTTTAAAGAGGTGGCGACTCTATTGACAAGAACCTAATGTATAAAGAAAGAAGTTACTACAAATTTAGATATTCAGTATGTACCAAAATACTTATTCACGTTAAGTATCAAACTTTTGTGACCCAAGGCCAAAATTTATTATTGAAGTATATAGACCATTGAGTTTTGATAACATCCCTAGTGGTGAGAAATATTTTCCTCTTAAACTAAAAAAATATGTTCCAATTTTTTTTTGAGATGGATTAGAATCACCAATGGAGCATTTGCAGGCATTTTGTAAATTTATTGAAGATTGTCATATCTATGCAGAAGATGTGATTATGAAACTATTTGTAAGATCATTGACAGATCATGCAGGTTTTCTTTTTAGTATGACACCTGAACAAATTATCTCATCATGGAGAGAGTTTGAGCAATGGTTTCTTGATATGTTTCATGATGCAAGTGAAGATGACATGCATTATGAACATGACAAGATTCAGGATCACAATATGGAAGAGGACTCTTACATGTCTCCTTTGGGTGTATTTTTTAGTTTGGAGAGATTTGAGGGGGAGTCTACAACATATTTGTTCATAAGGATGGTAAGAATTTTAAAAGAGATTCCAGCTGACATCATGCCTTCAAGCGAGGAATTAGTAAGAAAGTTTTTGGAGTTAAGAATCTCACTATATGACCCTGTTTTGAAGCCCCTTTTTCAAATATTAGAAAAGGATGATGAAGATAGAGAAGAAGAGGCTTATTAACATATTGAAAAAGGCCTTATACTTGATAATTATCTCAGTGGGAAAGAATATATCATGTATGATGATGAGGAAGAAAACTTTCCTAGTACAAAAGAAATTTCAGCTTTGTTAGACATGGAATATCAAAAACATGTTGAGAAGAGTGGTAAAAAAAAATCATCATGATAAGCAATTTAATGGATCAGTATGTATTCAGGGAGTACTAGACAAAGGAGATGATAACTTCCAAAAATCAAATAGAGGAGATAAAATAGAACAACATACAACATATGAACAACAGGAAGTTTCAGAAAATAATGTCAATGAAGATATTAGACTTATTGATGAAACATCCAATGATCCTGATGAAAACTCTCATGAAGGTGTGCCTGGATTTTATATGTTCCTAAATCCACTATTTGAAGAGGAAGTAGAGGAAGATAAATATGTGTTCTCTATGTTCCAAAATCCATTATGTGAAGGATATTTTCTATACAATCAAATCTATAAACATCATGATGAAGTTAGCAGGCCTAATGATTATTTTAAAGTTGATAACACTCAACATATACATTCAGAAGGTAAGATATCACTCAGATCATCCTATGAACGAGATTTATATCAGACTTCTGAAGATGAGATTGTAATAACCAAGCATAATGATGAGAATATGTTGAAGAAGAGTACTGAAAATTATCCAAGTATCCCACTTGATCATATTCTTGATATAAAAGAAGTAATAGTTCTTAAATATGAGTTACCTTCAAACCTTTATGTGAGGAGAAACAATATCTGGAGAATGGAAATGGGGCGGATTGTGTGCAAGGAAACATCCAGCAAAGAACAAAGTGCACCTGATGATTTCTCAAAGAAAAACATAAATCAAAAGACAAAGATTGCATTGATGAAGTGGAACCAATAAGTATTCTCTATAAGGATGATATATCTAATACAACAAGGGATCAAATGTTGGGGCTAAATAATTATGAGATGTGTTTATTTTCAAATACTCTTGTTGATAAAGATAAGGAACAATATAATATCAGATTCAAGAGATTAAAAGTGTTACATGAACATAATAAAAATTTTGACAGAGGGAAATAGCAGTGTTCACTTTTTTGGGGCTTGGGGCCACCCAATCTTCAATTTACATCAGGTAAAGAGTAGATACTTGGTCTGATTCTCCAGAGATAACTAAGATCGCGCTATGCTCATAGGGAGCATATGTCCCCAGAAAGAGCCTATTGGAGCTCTAAAGTTTTTGCAAAATTTAGAGTCATATATAGTGATAAAACTCTAAAAATGACATCCTAAAATCTATGCCCAATAATTGATGACACGATGGAGTACATGAAATGGGATAAAAAAATATATTACTTTTTAATTAAAAGATGAGGGATTGAGGAAGGAAGCTCTGTGACAAGAATAATTAAAATTTTGTAAGTGAAGGTTTCAGAGATGTTAAAATTTTGACCTACTAAAAAGATGATGTCGACAGAGAATGAAGACGATGAAAAATTGAAAATCTAAAATAGACCCAGTTTGGAAAATCAAATTTCCTATATCCAATAAAAATCTTATGTTCTAAAATCTATTTTGGATTTTCGGCCAAAGCCAAATCCGAAAGATAGGTAGTTATTAGTTAGTTTGTTGATTAGTTTTTTCAAAAGAATTTTTTAAATTTTAACATAGGGTGGTGTCTCTTCACCCTAAAGGGGTGTGAAAACCATTGATCCACATATATATGTGGTGTAAAATGTAAACAAAAAAAGGGGGAAGAAACACATTGTACAATAGAATTTGATCACAATTGCAACATGAACTTTAATGTACTATTTTTCAACATTAATAAATTTTTCATTCACGTATGGTAATAGTTTTTAATTCTTTTCAGTTGGTCTCTCAGATAAATCTATTTAGATATATTATTTCATTGTGTTGAATTCTCATGTTATTTGTAAAGTGAAATATATATACAGTTTGATCATCAGTTGAAAGGTGTGGTTGACAAACTTTCCTTTATTCTATTGGTCTCTCAAAGACAGAGTTAAATTCAGTAGAACTAACTGTATAATCTGGTTTCAATTATAATTCATGTAGAAGCCCTTGAAATGATGGTCTTGTTATATATAAGTTATTAAAACTATCTCTGAAGTGTACGTAGGATTGATATAGAATTGACTCTATTGCCCAAGTAGGAGCAAGGCACTAATCTTATCAAAAATTGGCATATAGTCATTTAGTTCATTGTTCAAAGTTTGTGATATTTTATTCCTTTGATCTATTTCATTTTATATACCTTTTGTCAAACATTTACTATTAATCAAAGTATTTCAGTTTTTGCAGCATTAAATATATAATTGATTGAGATACTTACAATTTGATTCCTCTCAAGTTTACTTGTCACCTTGAGAGAATCCACAAGTTTTATATTCAGTTATCTGCTATAAAAAGCCTTTGAATCAATAGATTTGGTTAAGGTACAGGCCTACCAGCCTTGGCTTTGCAGAGCCAGAATTGTAGAAGTTCAAACCTCCATTTGGTTGAACTTGTTAGTTTGCAAAAACAATTGGGTTTCCCAACATTGGATTGGAAAGTCCATAGGAAATCCAAACCATCATTTTTGGGCACCAGCACAAGGAAAAACCAATTGATGTCAAATTTTGAAGAAATTTGGACAAAGACCTAGCCAAATTTTACATTTGTAATAGTTTCTCTAATTGGGGATGTATGTCTCTTGCAGGCATAGCAAGATCTCAGAATCTCAAGGTTAAGCAGACCAACCCCAACAGGCATAGCACAAAATCTAACCCTAAAACACACAAGAAAAACTATAAACATATATACAACTTATCTACTATTCATGGATATAATCCATTATTCCAAGAGAAATAATGTTTCAGGAATTGTCCATGAACTTCCAATTCCAGAGTTTCTTCAGTCATGTTTTTCAACAAATATGAGTCTTCACCCCATTTGTTGTCAATAATATATAGACTTGTATGCCTCTCATATTCATGGTTCCTTCACTTTCCAACGATGAGGGTTAGTAGCACCAGTTTACAATGATAGAAATCAATACAAAAACTACTAATAATGAATACTTAAACATAACCAATAAAATGTACAAGCAAAGAAAGGAAAATAAATGAATGCAAACCCCAAAGTGCTTGAAGCTTCTATTGTCTCTCTCTACTCCTTCTGAAATGTTGTTTTTGATGCTAAGTATTGGTGTGGGAAGCGTCTATGGATTGAGAAGTGTCAAGAATTTGATAATTGAAATGTGTGTGTGATCACAAGATGTCTTGAATGCTAGAACCAAACTGATGAAGTAATGGTGCACGAGAGCTTGAAATCCTGGATCCTTCAAATGGTTATGAAGGGTTTATTATATAGGAGTTAAGGATGATATGAACGGCTGAGATCAATCTCAGAGATAAGGAAATGAATGGTTGAGATCAAAGGGAACTGGAGAAGCCATCAGTAAACTCCACCTCTTCAACTAAGAGAGAGGAGATAGAGTTTTGTTGACTGAAGAACTAATTGCAAGTTACCTTTTAGAACTGAAGAGGTGGGTGGAGTTACCCATGTGAATTGGAGAGATGGGTGGAGTTACCCATGTGAACTGGAAAGATGGGTGGAGTAACCCGTGTGATATGATTAAGGATTATCTCTTTGAAAATAAATAAATATTTAATTCATTTATGTAATTAAAGTTTTCAACATGTGAGATAAAGAATTGCTTTATTGAATGAAATTAAATTAATTTTAATTAAAATTAATTTAATTGGAAGAATTTAATTAGTAAGTTTAAATCTTTCAATTTAAACTATATGAAATTGAATTTAATTAATTAATTAATGGTAATTAATCAATTAAGGTTAATTAATTAAATAAAATTAGTTATTTAATTAATTTTGAGAATTTGATTAGACGATTTGGGGAATGAATTTAGAGGAAAATATATGATTAATTAAAGATTATAAAACCATTAATTAATAGATGAAAATTAGTGTTTTTAATGTAAAATCGCAAGCCTGTCCATTTTAGGGTGTCTACATTTACCCCTCTTTGATGCAATGTGGCTTGTCATAGTGTGTCAAAGATTTTCTTTTTTGATCCTGCCCCAGTGATAGAAAGTGGACTATATGCCCCCTCAAAAAATTAAGCATAGAAAATACGTCAGTCGAGCATTAATTTGTTGAAAATGTGAATCACTATATGATGATGATGAATGTATTCCTATGTTAGTTATGATGTTATTGATGATGGATGTATTGATTATATGATCTACTATGCACATGTTTTAGATTTTTCTTATGTAACAAATGAATGTAATCTACTATGCAAAAATATCTGAGTAATGCATGTGTTAGTTAGAAGGAAGTTAGTTTGGAATGTTCTCTGGGATTGATTGATAGAAATGATTTGATAGAAAGGATGGTTGACGATTGATAGATATGAATTGATATAATAGATGGGTGACCCAAGTCGCTGCCGTGTTTCCAATTTTTGTCATCATTGCATCTCTTTATAAAATTATGAAGAGTGTCCAATGCATCCAGATCACATGTCATCTAGATACCGCCATGACCTCTTGATAACCGGAAGGAGTAGAGAGATTGAATAGAAAGATAACTTAGTGCACCCAAATATTGACCATCTGGGTTCAACTATGTTCCCTGTTTGAAAATAAAGAGAGCCAAAAGCACCCAGATATTGACCATCTAGATATTGCTTTGCCCTCTGAACAATCCGAACAAAAGAAAAAAAGAAAACCAAGATAGAACTCCAATGCACCCAGAGTCCATCTGGATAGCACCGTAAGCTCTTGATTTTGAAAAGAAAGACCAAAAAACCAAGATAGAATTCCAATGTACCCAGAGTCCATTTGGATAGCACTATGAACTCTTGATTTTAAGAAGAAAGCCCATAAAAAACTAAGATAGAAATCCAATGCACCCATAGTCCATCTGGATACCACTATAATTCTATTGGTAAATAAATAAGCAGATAACAGAGAAGGAATGTCCAGCTCTTTCCCAGGGTTAAGCTTAGATCGTGGAACTGCGTGGTTGCTAGATAAGTGACAGCGCCTACTGCATTTATCCTAAATCATCATGGCCCCAGAATCAAAGTGAACATTCAACAGAAAACAATCAAAGAAAATAAGATATGATCCATCATAGCTACTCTCCTCACTTGGTGGATCCGGGAGTTGCGTAAGAACATAACCGCAAAATATAGACTGACATCTGACCGACTGACTGACCTAGTCAATATTTTTTATTGTTCCTTGATTTAGTTTGATTCTCTTGATTGGCTCGAATCTCTTGATAGGCTTGATTGGGTTGATTGTTTTGATTGTGTGTGGTTTCAGTAATAGATGACTCATGTAAGACTGACCTGTCTGGTTTTGAGCGTATCCATCACTGTGTAAGACGATTGATTGATTTTTATCATTTTGGTGGTTGGTCAAGCTATGTCAAATGAGCCTAATGCTAATTCACAAAGCTCATGATTGTGAAAATTGATAGATTGGCTTGGTCACCAGTTTGCTTGCTGATAGATTTGATAGATTGATAAAGTTGTGTCATATGGGCCCAATGCTAATTCGCAAAGCTCATGGTTGTGACATTGATTGACTGGGCTTGATCGCCCTTTTCTTTGTTGTTAACTGAGTTGGCTTTATTGCTTGGGATTTTGCAATTTTTTTATTGTTTTTAATGAAGATTGATTTTTTTCAGGACATTTTGATCTTTTTAGGATTTTTTATGAGTTTTCCTGATTTTTAAGGATTTTTTTAGGACATTTAGAATTGCCCCCTAGTCTGGTGGACCAGTACTAACCATGGATAAGTGTTGGTGCTCAGAGGTGATTTTGCTTCTGGATATAGCTTGGGTAGCCAGTCTTACCTTGAAGTTTGCTCAAGCTTTTGATCTTAGAGTTCATTGATGGTGAAGCTGGATTTGAACACTTGGTCCCTGTTTACCAGGTTTTCACCAAGGTACTTACTCAATAGCGCCTGTTTGTCAGGTTTTCACTGAGAGAGTGATTTTGTTTCTCTTTACTTTTTTTTCTTTTTTTATTTTTTTTTTGTTGTCGCCAAGGCGCCTGTTTGTCAGGTTTTCACCAAGGTAACATTTTTGTATTTTATTTTTTTTTGGTATTTTTTGGATATGTAGATAGTTGCCTTAACCATGGAGACCTCAAGCATAGAACCTCTTTAGATGCATGTTGTTTACGTATCTAGGGAGATGATCTCCTTTTTTTGTTTCCAGTTGGTATGCCCCACTTTGGATAGAGTTGACAATGATATATGGTCCTAGCCAGTTAGGCTCAAACTTTCCTGGTTTCACTCGCTCTACTTGGTTCTTTTGATTTTCCATGAGGATGAGGTCTCCTACCTCAAATGTTTGTGGCCTCACCTTCTTATGATAGTTCCTTCTAAGGCGATTCTAATAGCCTTTTAAGTGGTTGAATACATTTTGTCTTTTTTCGTCTAGTAGTTCCAGTTCACTAAGCCTTGCTACTCTGTAGTCTTCATCTAAAATCAGGTTCTTTAATGATAATAGCAGGGATGGCATTTACACTTTGAGGGGTAGGACCGCCTCTGATCCATATACTAGGGAGAAAGGAGTGGCTCCTGTAGGTATTCTCATGCTAGTTTTGTATGCCCATAACGCATGACAAAGCTGTAAATGCCAGTCTTGCCCTGATTCATTCACTGTTTTGTTCAAGATTTTCAAAATTGTTTTATTTGTCGCTTCAGCTTGGCCATTCCCTTGAGGATGATAGAATGAAGAGAATCCTTGTTTTATTTGGAACTATTCACACAGCTCTTCAACATCTTTGTTTTGGAAAGGTGTACCATGATTTGTCAGGATGGTTTGAGGAATTCCATACCGATAGATGATATGGTTGAGTATGAACATTGATATCTGCTTTCCAGTTATGTAAGTGAGGGGAATTGCTTCCACCCACTTAGTGAAGTACTTTGTTGCTGCTATGATTTATTTATGTCCATTAGCTGAAGATGGTGTAATCTTGCCCACTAGGTCAAATCCCCACATAGAAAATGGTAATGGTAAAGAAATAAGATTTAGTTCTTGGGCTAGTGCATGGATGAGGTCTCCATGAATTTGACATTGCCTAC
Organism: Thuja plicata; assembly: GCA_018584345.1. NCBI lineage: Eukaryota > Viridiplantae > Streptophyta > Pinopsida > Cupressales > Cupressaceae > Thuja > Thuja plicata. Next base: position 1,017,442 of record MU228509.1, read on the forward strand.
ACCTTTGTACATACTTGTTTGCATCTGTTTCTACTGTTGGCCAGTAGTATCCCACTCAGATAATCTTTTTAGCTAAGTTGTTTCCACCTCTGTGGGTTACACAAATTCCTTCATGTACCTCGTGCATAGCTCTCTAGGATTATATGGAATTGAGACATCATAATAGCGTTGAGCAGTTGAGAGGATGATATACCTAGAGGCTTGGCAGATGAGGGAATTTTTCTGGTTTCTAGACAATTCAGGAGGTAAGACACTAGTTTGGAGGTAATTATACACATCATGGTACCATGGGGTTTCAGGACCAACAAGGATGCATTTTGATTCTATGATTGGTGCTTGATGTGAGGGCATCATGAGTTGCTCCACTAGAAATTGGAATCGGGTTTCATTTCCTGGCATGTCGATCAGTGATGCTATGGTAGCTATTGCATCTGCAACTTTGTTTTGAGCCTGTGGTATTTGCTCGAAGAAGAAGTATTGGAACTTAGTGCATAACCTATCCATATGTTCTCTATATGGTATTAGATTCTCATCTTTTGTCATATAATCATTTTTGACTTGGCTAATGACCAACTGCAAATCTCTGTAGACCTTAAGGTTCTTGATTCTCCATTGAATTGTTGTCTTTAATCCGATGAACAGTGCTTCGTATTCTACTATGTTGTTTGTGCAGGGGAAGTTGAGTCTGAAATATTTTGGAATTGCATCATTATTTAGAGTGATAAGCATTATTCTTGCCCCCACACCATGGTTCATGCACGACCCATCAAAGTATAGTTGTCATACCTCGATTGCTAGTTGTAGTGTCATAATAGACTCATCGGGAAATTCAGAAATGATAGGTTGATGATCCTGAATAGGTGCCTCTACTAGTTGATCTATAATCACTTGCCCTTTGATGGCTTTTATGTCTACATATTTAATGTCAAACTCGCTTAATATCATTACCCACTTGGCAAGTCATCTAGTGAGTGTTGCTTTGCTTAGGTGATACTTTAAAGGATCAATATGTGCTATCATCTTTGTTTGGTGACTCAACATGTAATACCTCAGCTTCTGGGAAGCAAAGACAACTGCTAGGCATGATTTTTTAATAGGCATATAGTTGAGCTCATATCCTACCAATGTTCTTCTTAGATAGTAGATAGCTCTCTCCTTGCATGTGTCATCATGTTGTGCCAAGAGAATGCCTAATGTTGATTTCATTGCCGAGATATATAGAAGCAATGGTCTACCTTGGATTGGTGGCACCAATATGGGAGACTTGAGTAGATAGTCCTTGAATATTTGGAATGCTTGTTTGCATTGTTCTGTCCATATAAATTTGATGTCTTTGTGTAGTAGATGTTGGAATGGGTGGCACTTGTCTGCTAGCTGAGGTATGAACCACCTGATTAATTGGAGCCTTCCTTGTAACCCCCTTAGTTGCCTTAGGTTGGTTGGTGGTGGAATTTCCAATATTTCTTTGACTTTCTCTAGGTCTACTTCAATACCTCTATGTGACACTATGAACCCCAATAGCTTCCCTGCTGTGACCCTGAATGCACATTTCTTTGGGTTTAAATGAACCTTGTATTCCTGCATTCTGTCAAAGATTGGTCCCAATACTTGTAGATGATCCTTTCTAAGCATTGAATTAGCTAGTATGTCATCAATGTAGTCTTCCATTGTCTTGTGAATTGATGAACTATTACTGATTAAATGTTTGAAGATGTTAAGTTGATGATCATAGAGACATGAAAAGTTAATGCACGGCATTAAATCAATTAATGTATTATATTGTCATTGATGTCAACTTGATATAATCTGTATAGTCATGTACATACTGCTAAAGACTTCAAAGAACTGACGAATCAAAGGCTATGCTATCAGTAATGCATAAAAGTTAAGTATTCATAAAGTGACTGTATACACCGACATAGTGCACACTGACGGACAGAGTAAACCAACAAGAGAAAATTCACAGTGTTACCCGACGAGAAAAAGCACAGCATTACTGAGGAGCAAAGTCACAGTGTTACCCGATGTACAAAAGCACAGTGTAACCCGACGAATAGAATTACAGTGTTGCTCGACGAATGGAGATCCCGAAGACAACTTAAGTCACACCGACAAAACAGTCAGTTGTCACCAACAACTAACTGAAGTATTGACCGACAAAACAAAGAGTTTAGAAATGACAAAATGCTTAGCTGTCAAGAGCTAAATATATACTTAACTGGTACTTATCATTGTTTTAATCGACAAGATAAAGTCGGAGACAAGTAAAGGATTTAAAGCTACTTTGTCCAGTTGGGAAGAAGATCTCTATGAGATAAAATTAGAGTTTTTCTTTAAATCTAATTGGCGAGCATTGTGGATTACGCCAAGATCAAGAAAGCCAAGAAATGGTGAAATAATGTCTATATAAGAGACAAGCTTATTCAATGTGAATAAGGGGAGTGATAAGAGAATAGATGTTGAAGAGATTTAGAAGGAGAAGAAAGTCTACATTCAGACTTGATCAATCAAGCTGAAGAAAGAGCTAAATTATGTAGACACTGATGAACAGTGATACAACATCACAGAGCAGAACAGTGTGGAGAAAAGGTATTGAATTGATAACATTGATCAGAAAGGTAATGTACTTACAATAGATTTGAAAACCTATAATTCAAGTTGTATATGTGAACAAATCAATTTATTGTTTCAATTTAACCATTGAAGCATCAAGTCTCTTAACCGAGCAGGACTTTAAAGTCTTTTCTAATTGAGATACATCCCAAGGAGTATCAAAAAGTTTGATCATACAAAGTAGCATTGGATATGCCCGATACCTATTGACAGGCCAAGTGAGTGTTTGATCAAGGATGGGTAGCATTAGATGCCAGATACTAAGTGACAAACTATTCATTTAAATCCTCTAACAAGGTCACACCTAGCAGTGTGTTTGTAACCTTTAACAGGGTTGGCTCTTCACCGAGCTCACTTTAGAAGAGTGAAAATTTGGGTTACCGGTCATAGTGGTTTTTCCCTTAACAGGGTTTCCATGTTAAAAATCCATGTGTCATGTGTCTATGATTCATTACTTTAGTGTTATGAATTTCACATAAGTAAATTTGGATTGATCAGTATACACTATTTATTTACTATATTTTGGTAAATGAATAGACTGCTTATCGGTAAACATACAATAGAAGGTTTTACAAAGCATTCCAACACGTAGTAATTTGATATAAGTATTTCAAGGCAATCATCTTGTAGGAATGAATATAACTAGAGGCTTATAAATGTGGTAATAAGTTTTTGGGTTGATTTAAGGATTAGTTTTTGAGGCCGCTGATTCACCCCCCCCTCTCAGTTATTCTAACAATTGGTATTAGAGCCTGTGTGCTTAGAAAGGGAGTTTAACAAATCAAGCTAAAGATCACAAGATGAATAGATGAGATGTGCCCAAGTTGAACAAAGACAACTTTGCTTCATGGAAAAGTAGGATAAGACTCCACTTATCAGGTATTGGAAATGATGTTACTCAATACTGAATATGTGTTGCCCATGGGAGCACTCACAGTTGAACAAATGAGAGAGAAGCATGAGCATAATTGCATGATAATAAAGCTTGCTTCCTCACTCTTCGATGCTGAATTTGAAGATGTCAAAGCATGCACAACTGCAAAGTAGATGTGGGATAAATTAAAGCTTGTACATGGTGGTGATAAAAATGTTCTGAGAACCAAGGCAGAAAGCCTTAGAGGAAATTTTGATGATCTCAGAATGAAAGAAGGTGAAAACATCACACAGTACAACACAAGAATCAAAGAGGTAGTCAATGCTATCCGAGGAGTTGGAGGTGTACTAGAAGAAGAGACAGTGGTAAGTAAAATTCTAAGAACCTCACTGCCTACTTATGCTATTAGAGTATATGCCATACAAGAAATGAGAGCAGTAGAAAATAACACTGTTACTCTAGATAGTTTGATTGGAAGACTGATTTCATTTGAGATGAATAATTTTGATAATAGTGTCTTACCAAACATAGAGTCTGCATTCAAATCTTCTTTGAGAATAAGTAAATCAAGTCATAAACACACTATGAGAAAATATAGTGATAGTGAAAGTGAAGAAGAAGATCTTGATGAAATTGAAGCACTTATGGCTAGAAGAATGCAAAGAGCAAAAGGTAAATACAAACGTAAATTACCACTTGTATGTTTTATTGTAAAGATATTGGACACTTTGTTGCAAGATGTCCTAACAAGAGAAAAGATGACAAAAGTAATGACAAATCATTTGAAAAGAAGTTTGATAGAGGTGATAACTGAGATTACAGAAGCAACCGACAATCAGAAATAATAGATACCCGTGACTACAAGGACAAAGGAAAGAAGGCCAGTTACCTAGCTACATGCAAAGATGAAGATACTCACACCGAATCTGATGAAGACATCGAGATGGTGTTTGTGGCAGTAAAAGATGATTCAGATGAAGATGAAGAAAGGTATGTAGAAATTGCACTCATATCTAAAGTTAGTAAAAATGATGTCTGGATCATAGATAGTGGTTGCACTCACCATATGACCGGTGACAAACAAAATTTTAAGACTTTTGAATACTATAATGGTGGCTCAATAAGAATGGGTAATGATACACCTTGTCCAGATGAAGGTAAAGGAACTATAATGTTGAATAACCTGATAAAATGTGAAAATGCTTATTGGGTGAAAGGATTGAATTATAATCTATTGAGTGTTTCTCAGCTGAATAATTTAGGTCACAGAGTATCATTTGAAAATAAGAAGGAAAAGATCTTTAATGAATTAGGAAGGTTGATTGGTACCGGTGAGAAGATAAAAGGTAACTTATTCTATCTGAATGATATTGAAACCACTTCCTTAATGGCTATAAATGAAGACATATGGTTGTGGCATAAAAGATTGTGTCATGTAAACTTTGACAACATGATAAAGATAAGCAAAAAGAGAAATGTAAGAGGCTTACCGACGATGACTAAGCCCGACAATATCATGTGTAAAATTTGTCAAAAAGGTAAGATGACAAAGTCTAGTTTCAAAAGAAAAACCCATAGATTTGATGCCATTCTAGAATTAGTCCATACTGATCTATGTGGACCCACGAGGACAAAGAGTTACTATGGTGATGGATATTTTATCCTCTTTGTTGATGATTACTCTAGAATGATGACAGTTATGTTTCTAAAAGATAAATTAGAAGCATTTAAGATGTTTAAATGGTACAAACCAATGGTAGAGAAACAAAGTGGTAAGGAATTGAAATGCTTAAGATCAGATAAAGGAGGGGAATTTATTTCAGATGAATTCACTAAGTTTTTCAATGATCATGGAAGCAAAAGACAGGTCTCTGCACCGAGAACACCACAACAAAATGGAATTGCTAAAAGAAGGAATGGATCCATTGTTGATTGTGCAAGGACATTGATGATAGAGAAAGGCATCACCCAAATATTCTGGAGGGAAGCTGTCAGTACTACTGTTTACACATTGAACATAGTACACTTGAAGAAAGACACCAAGAAGGCACTCTATGAGCTATGGTATGGTTACACACCCAATGTAAGTTACTTCAAGATCTTTGGTAGTCAATGTTATATCTTAAAAGGTGATAGAAATGGAAAGATTGACTCCAAAAGTGATGAAGGTATCTTTCTAGGGTATTCCACCAAGAGCAAGGCTTATAAATGTATCAATAAAGATTCTAACAAAATTGTTGAAAGTGCAAATGTAAAGATAGATGAATTTGCAGAGAAGAATGAAAATGAAAGCACAAAAGAACTAGAGGACTAAAACATGTTTGTTTACAATGAAGAACCTGACACTCTACCCGAGCAACAATGTATAGCTCCCAAGCAACAAAATATTGCACTCGAGCATCAAGCTGTAAATACTGAAAATTAGGATATTGCTCAAGATGATGTACCAAGTGATGGAGATCAGAATGAAGGACACAATGATGATCAAGATGATAGACAAAGGACTAAACCTGTACTTGCCAGGTATGTCAGAAGGAACCATTCACATAACCAGATCATTGGAGACAGGAAGGCTGGTATGAGAACCATAAGTAAGTCTCTAAACACAAGATGTCTAATTTATGATTTTGAGCCAAAATCTATCAATGTTGCACTTGATAATGAAGAATGGATTAGTGCTATGAATGAAGAAATTGAGAAGATTGAGAAAAATAAGACATGGACACTTGTACCAAGACTAGATGACAATAATGTCATCGGTACAAAATGGATATTCAGGAATAAACTGAATGAGAATGGAGAAGTCATCAGAAAAAAAGCAAAACTAGTATGCAAGGGGTATGCACAAGAAGAAGGGATTGACTATGGATAAACCTTTGCACCCATTTCTAGGCTAGAAAGAGTGAGAATATTGCTTTCTTATGTTGCATTTAAAGGATTCAAGGTATACCAAATGGATGCCAAGTATGCATTCCTAAATGGAATACTTGAGGAAGAGGTATACATTGAGCAATTAGAAGGGTTTGTTGATCCAAACAAGAGGAACATGGTATGTAGACTGCACAAAGACTTGTATGAATTGAAACAAGCACTAAGAGCCTTGTATGAAAGACTTCATTCCTATCTCATAAGTATTGGATTTGTAAGAACTAGTGAAAATAATAATCTTTATTTGAAGGAAGATATTGATGCTAACATTTTGATTGCTAAAATAGTTGTTGATGACATCATATTTGGAGGAAATGATATGCTATGCAATTCATTTTCAAATTAAATGAGCAAAGAATTTGAGATGTCTATGTTTGGAAAGATCAAGTTTTTTCTTGGTCTACAAATCATGCAACAAGATGAAGGCATTTTCATTACACAATCCAAATGCATCAAGGAAGTGCTGAAAATATTCAAGATGGAAGATTCCAAGCCAGTTGGAACACCAATGGCAACTGGATATAAGTTGACAAAGGAGGACAAGTCACTTGAGGTAAATCAGACTTTGTACAAATCTATGATTGGAAAACTCATGTATGTTGTACATACTAGACTAGATATTACACATGCAGTAGGAATAGTTGCAATATTTTTTGCTAATCCCAGGGAATCACATATGAATGATGTGAAAATAATCCTAAGATATCTGAAGAATACCGAGGAATATGGCTTATGGTATAGAAGAGAAGGCAAATTTAAACTTAAGGTCTTTATCGACGCTGATTAGACTAGAAACATTGATGACCAAAAGAGCACAACTGGAGGAGCATTCTTTATGGGTGACAGACTTGTCACATGGATCAGCAAGAAGTAAGGATGCATCTCTTAGTCTACTACAGAAGTAGAGTATGTTGCCGCTGCTGCAAACTGCTCAAATATTGCATGGATCAAACAATTACTGGAAGGTATGCATATGAAAATTATTGAACCAGTAATTATCTATTGTGACAATACAAGTGCAATAAACATCTCCAAGAATCTAGTCATGCATGCTAAAACAAAGCATATTGCTATCAAGTATCATTATTTGAGAGAACAAGTTCAAGCAAAGGAGGTGATACTTGAGTATGTGCAATCAAAGGAACAATTAGCTGATATCTTCACCAAGCCACTACCCAAGGATGCATTTGAGTACTTGAGAAAAAGAATAGGGGTCAGACCCTTGTCTACTAGTCAGTAATATGACTAGAAGGCTCAATCAGCCTACAATTATCAGAATATCATTCATGTTGATGCAAGCAAAGAGATGAACTTCAAAGATACATCTATACACAACAAGGTATTTATCTACTCTAAGCACCAGAGTTATTGTATTGCTGATGGATTAGGAAATTCAAGAAGTATATTATGGATAGAAAGGATTGTTTGGCATTACTGTCAAATATTTATTTGGCATTGTTGTCAAAGGGAGAGATTATATCCATTATCACATTAGGGGGAGATTATATCCATCACATTATCCAAAGGGAGAGATGTAACCAGAAAGGGAGAGTACATACAAAGGGAGAGAATTGCTGAAAAGAGACATCAAAAGAAAAAGAACAGTCAAAGGGAGAGAGTTTGAGACAAGAAGAGAACACATCACATCAAAAGAAGAAAGATTGTACATCTATCCAGTGAAGGGATTGAAGACAAAGAGAGCTGCAAGAATCAAATCTAAGCTATGTGAGCTTACAAAGTACCAGATATTTGTATCAGTTATAGTACATAAGATTGGTATTTTGATGAACTTCAACTGTTATATCTCATATTGTATTAAGTGATAATATAGTGTGATAATGTAGTGTGTTGCCATCAATGCCAAAGGGAGAGATTGATGAACTGTAACTGATTGAATGTTTGAAGATGTTAAGTTGATGATCATAGAGACACAGGAAGTTAATGTAAGGAATTAAATCAATTAATGTATTGTATTCTCATTGATGTCAACTTGATATAATCTATATGGTCATGTACATACTGTTAAAGACTTCAAACAATCGACGAATCAAAGGCTATGCTATCAATAATGCATAAAAGTTAAGTATTCACAAAGTGACTGTATACACCGACAGAATGCACACTGATGGAAAGAGTAAACCAACGAGAGAAAATTCACAATGTTACTCGATGAGAAAAAGCACAACATTACCGATGAGCAAAGTTATAGTGTTACCCGACAGACAAAAGCATAGTGTAATCCGATGGACAAAATTATAGTGTTGCCCGATGGACAGAGATCCCAAAGACAACTAAAGTCACACTGACAGAATAGTCAGTTATCACCGATAACTAAATGAAGTATTGACCGATAGAACAAAGAGTTCAGAAATGACATAATGATTAGTTGTCAAGAGCTAAATATAGACTTAACTGGTACTTATCATTGTTTTAATCGACAAGATAAAGTAAGAGATAAGTAAAGGATTTAAAGTTTCTTTGTCCAGTTGGCAAGAAGATCTCTATGAGATAAAACTGGAGTTTTTTCTTTAAATCTAATTGGTGAGAATTGTGGATTACGCCAAGATCAAGAAAGCCAAGAAACGGTGAAATCATGTCTATATAAGAGACAAGCTTATTCAATGTGAATAAGGGAAGTGACAAGAGAATAGATGCTGAAGGAGAAGAAAGTCTTCATTCAGACCTGATCAATCAAGCTGTAGAAAGAGCTAAATTCTGCAGACACCGAAAAACAGTGATACAACATCACAAAGCAGAACAGTGTGGAGTAAAGGTATTGAATTGATAACATTGATCAGAAAGGTAATGCACTTACAATAGATCTAAAAATTTGCAATTAAAGTTGTATATGTGAATAGATCATTTTACTGTTTCAGTTTAACCATTGAAGCATCAAGTCTCTTAACGGAGCAGGACTTAAAAGTCTTTTCTAATTGAGATACATCCCAAGGAGTATCAAAAAGTTTTATCATACAAAGTAGCATTGGATATGCCCGATACCTATTGATAGGCTAAGTGAGTGTTTGATAAAGGATGGTAGCATTAGATGCCAGATACTAAGTGACAAACTATTCATTTAAATACTCTAACAAGGTCACAACTAACAGTGTGTTTGTAACCTTTAACAGGGTTGGCTCTTCACCAAGCTCACTTCAGAAGAGTGAAAATTTGGGTTACCGGTCCCAGTGGTTTTTCCCTTAACAGGGTTTCCACATTAAAAATCCATGTGTCATGTGTCTATGAGTCATTACTTTAGTGTTTTGTATTTCACATAAGTAAATCTGGACTGATCGGTATACACTAGTTATTTACTGTATTTCGGTAAATGAACAGACTTCTTATCGGTAAACATACAGTAGAAGGTTTTACAAAGCATTCCGATAAGTAGTAATTTGATATAAGTATTTCAAGGCAATCATCTTGTAGGACTGAATATAACTAGAGGCTTATAAATGTGGTAATAAGTTTTTGGGTTGATTTAAGGATTAATTTTTGAGGCCACTAATTCA
>MU228509.1:1033251-1054938 GCA_018584345.1 Thuja plicata
TCTCTTGCAAAATATCTCTGAAATCCAGTCATATCTCTCTTTGAAAATTTGATTTCAAAAATCCTCTGGAAAGCTCTTTCAAATTTGACCTCATCTGCAAAATATCTTTGAAAATCTGTCACATTTCTCTTTGAAAATCTGATTTATCCTTTGATAAATATCTCCCCACAAACTCATTTGTCAAATCTTTTAAAAACAAATAAACATCTTTGTTTCATTCTGCAAAATTAATCATTGTTTCTCATTCCAAATCTGATCTCACTGGCAAAAATATGATTTCCAGTGCCTTTAAAAAACCTCCGGGAATAATCATATGGATATTTGCAATAAAACTATTAAATTCCCTGTTAAAATTATCTCCGTGCACATTTAAAAATCCTTGAAAACCTTAGTTTTTTGCATACATTGCCTAAAAATTGCTAGATTTTGACAAGTGGCACCTTCTCATTCGCTGTCACAAACTGTGCTTAACTCATTTTTAACCTCATATTTATCCGGCGACCATGCAACAACCAAGAAATCAAAGTCACGAGCATTTTTTAACTCTTCCTTCAACCCTGGGCGACCTGGCGACCAGCATCCTGCGGTTTATTCCATCTCACGACTGGGCGACCAGCATCCATTTCCATGTCGCGACAACTTTTATTTCCTTCTAGCTACTTCACGACTAACCGCTAGCGGTCGGTCGCCAAGTCTCAGCAATCTGGCAGTTAACTGCAGTTTCACTCCCGACTGGGCGACTGGGGCTTTCGGCGACTGGGCGACCATGCACATCTCGTGACTTCACGACCAACAACATTGTTCATTTTCGTCAAAATTTCATCTCCTTCATTTTTGGGCACGGAAACTAAGGTGGTCGGATGAGGGCGCGCGCATGGATAGCCTCCTCTTCAAATTCAAACTCATATGTTCTTGTTTTTGCTTATATGGACTTCATTTTGCCTTCCCCAGATGAATGTCGGATATATCAAACTTACTGTTTTAAAGCATTTTTGAAATTCACTTCAAAATACTATGTATTACCCATGAAATTTGACCTCCAGCCCCTAGGAGCTCACCAAGAGCCTCTGGGCTCTCATTCTTACCTTGGATGTTAGTGTTTTGGTATATAAATACCAAAAACTCCCTTTTCACAGTGAATGTGGGATATTGAAAATACACAGTCTCTCATTTTTGTTGAAAGTGTGAAGAGAGCTGCTCATTAATGGAGTTATTTCTCTGTAAATGAACACCATGGTTGTGTTTTAATGCCTTGGGCGCCCCTTTGTATGGTGTCACATTTGCAGATTTATACTTGAAAACATTTCAGAAAACTTCAAACTTTTCCCAAAAAACCATAGCATATTCTGTGTTTTTCATGTTTCTGGGTTGTTCTTGAGTGCTACTCATTAATGGAGTTGTTTGAACGTGAAAGAATAGCACCAATGGCCTCCATGGACCAAGGCACCCCCTGCTATTGAGTAATATCTGCAAATTCATCATTGAGACTTTCAAAAACTTAAAAACACTTCTCCAAAAAGTTATCGCAGACCTGCTGGAAAAGTTAAATTGCAATGTAATTTGATTTCAATGCTTTTAAAATCTAGAATCTTTACTCCATCAACATTGCTGCACAAGTTTTAATGCCCTTAATGTCTATAGTTTTAATGTTAAAGACATTGCAAATACCCTCCAAATGCTATACAATTCATAACACTTATGTGCTGGTTGTTTGGGCTTTATGTTTGGCAATTGCATTTGTTGTCCACTATATTAATGTTTCTTAAAACATAATATATCCTCCACAAAATACCCCATGTCAGCACATATTTCCCTTTAAACAGGCATGTGTGGGTATCCATCTATACTAGTTGTAGCTTCTGGCACAATTTCAATTGAAAACGATGGTTATTCACATTACAGTTTGTAATCCTTTGAAAACGTTCTGAATTTTCCTTCAAATTACATATAGCTCCACCAAAGCTTGTCTCTATACTGCACATGGGACCTCTTGATGCCTTCCGCGCGAGCTTCTAATGCTTTTAATAATATTGGCAACCCTCTTCTTCTTAACTGGCACAAGAACATGCTATGAAAGTTTGAATGCTTACATATAAAACAAGGGTCTCACAGTAATTGTTAAATGACGCTAACAAAGGTTGCGGAATTAAGCTTTATATCTACTAATTTGCATATTGGCATAGGCTTGTGTTCCAATTGATCACCTTCACCCCTTTTCATATTCTAAAGTCTTAATAATTTTAATTGGGGATGAAGTACAACTGGCATTAAAATATAATTCAGACATGTGGAAAATCTGAAAAAATGCTGAATAGAAGATATCTGGATGGATTGGAATGATCATCACTTTGCATAATTTGAAAACCCTCTTTCAATGTCGCCTCTTGTCTATACTTCCATATCTTAAAACTTCGAACATTAAGTACAAGTTGGTGGCCTTTATAATTATTTTGACATTTATGCAATTTGATCACAACTACGGCAACTGGCCTTCGGAACTATCTTTGAAAACTTATTGAAAAAAAAAATTAGACCCTGGCCCTCAGCAAAATGATTCATTGATGTATAATGACTATGCATGTGCAAGGGCTCCCTCTGATTCATTTTCCGGTACAAGATATAGCAATGCAAACTTAGCCTCCCAGAAGACTACATAGGTACAACTGCGGAATCACCATAAATCCCCTTCTTATTGACCATTGCAAAATGAGCAAATCATATTCTGAAACCTTGCCATTAAGTCAGATAGTGCATTCATATGTAATGAAGATGGTCCCACAATCAGATCCTGAAAACATCTATCAAACAGAAAGTTATCATTTCTTATAAATGACCACTTCGCAAACTTAACTCTTTTCCGCACTGCAAACTGAACAAACTGCCTCTGAAACTGGACTCATAAGGTTATCAAAAAAGATCTTTTAGAAACTCAACCCCTAGAGCCTGATTGAATGTGACATGTAGAACATGACCCCTTAATTATCTTGTTCTGAAAACAAACTTCTGAACTGATATCAATCTGCAAAGATATCACCTTAACACTTTTTTGAACTAAAACATAATAAATATGCAGAAATCGGGTTCGGAATCGGCAAAGAAAAGTGATCTACCGGATTGGTCAAAGTTTGGGAATCTTCAAAGGAGTTCATTCCTAGGTCTAAAATGCAAATCAGCTTTCAATTATGTCTGACCTCAAATGGGGTACAAATGGGGAAAGGACAAAGTATGCCATTTAATTATGGATTCAGCATTTCAGTGAAACTTTAATAAATTGGAAACGGAAAGGTTCTAGCAAAGTGGACAAATGGATTGGTAGGAGTCTATAAATCTTCAGGTAGGTACACTCCTATGTTTTCAATATAAGGGACAAGTCAATTATCCAAAATTTTCACCCGGGTATAGACTTTGAAGACCTCAAAGTAGGTCACATACCAATTCTGAACTTGAATACACAGGAAATCAGATTTAATCACTATCAGAATGGTTCTTGAAAACTTGTCATCTGATTTCATAAAGATCTGCAGAATGGAAAACATGGAGTGTGTGACCACTAGAACACAATACAAAAGGAATTTTCTCAATTGGATGAATTGGCCAAAAGTTGTAACATGTCAAACTGGGCTATTCAGATTTCTAGGTAGGACAAAAATGCAGACAGTTCATGAACAACCAACTTTGGGAAGTATGAAAAATTATCAAACGGATTTGGAATGAACTGAGGTTTAAAACATAATCTCTCTGATATACACGGAACACATTCCCAAAGTGATGGCTTATGAAACTCAACAGGGTGTAAGATACTCAGAGGCAAAGTAGGCTCCAGACAGCAAATTGACAATTAGCAAAGATGCAGAATTAGGTGACCCCCTTAAAATGACTACTCCATAAACATGTTAGAACTAGAAATCAGGAGTTGGGACCCACTGCATATTTCAAATGAAAGGCATTAAACTTTTCCAAATTTGTACCTTATGAAAAACATCCGGGCACCTTTTCAATCATTCTATTTTAGCCTTCTCACACAATTTTTTCAAGGGTACTCACTTTTGCTCAATTGAAAAATTTAACATGGTCACTCCAAATTTGTTCCAAATTTAGGAGTACCAATAGGTGGGATGGAAGGCATAACATGAGAGCTTGATTGGCCAGGCCATAAGACCGAAGTTGGAGGCATACTAGTGACCATGGGTACACTTAGTTGGGAGCCTCACATGCTTTGAGTGGAAGATGTGCTTGCTTGGTTTACGCAATTGGTTTGATTGGGTATCGTCTGTGCCAATGTTGGTATTGTCAAAGGTGGGAAAATTTGAGAAACCACAGGTAGTATCTAAGAGGGTTGAGTAGTGTTTTGACCTGCGAGATGGTTTTCAGGCCATATGGTCAACACACTGAATTCAACGGGGAGTTTGACTCCCTTCTTTATCAGCATGGCTAAAAAAAATTCGGGGTTCCTCTCTACAACAACGCCAACTACTTGTGTGGAATGAGCATCTTTCTCTATATATTCAAGCTCCTCTTTTGTGACATTTTGGAAAAAATCTGACCCATGGGGTTGTTCAATGAATAGAGAAAAATTGGTATTTATGAAAGGATCATCCTCTCGCTCTGTTTCCCAAGCGGGGAAGCTGTTGATATATGACTCATCTGGTTGTGTTCTAGCCTTCGACCTTGTGTAAGGCCCTCCATGAGGTGTTTGAGACACAGTGTGGTCTAGATTTTATGACTAAAACAAGTGATATAAAGCCAACAAAAAAGGATAACCTTTCTAAGAAAATCTGAGTTATCTATTGGACAAGGGTAATTCTAAGGACAGATGTTGATTTATCTTGATCTCAAAGTTTTGATGATGTAAGAATAAGATTTGTCGACCTTTGCCTGGGACAAAGTCATTGATAGAGATGATGATGATGTTTGAGATGATGAGATAAAGATATTTCAAGTCAGAACTTTCGAACTAACAATGTTTTAGACAATAATCATGTTTTTCAAAGAGGGGATGATCTTTAATGTTTAGAGATTCACACAGTGTTCTTCACATTTTTTTGGGATAGACACTGGTCTTTGACACAAAATGGAGAGTATTTTCAAGGTTTTTAGGTCAAAAAAAGGTGTAAAAAATGTCTGTGGTCAATTGCGGCAAAACTCCACTGATTGTGGTAAAGTAACTGGTTGATTGCAGTAATCTATCATCGATTGCAGTAATAAACAGGTTAATTGTAGAAATAAAGAGGATGATTGTGGAAAACTTCTATCAATTGCGGCAAAATGCGGGCAATTGCGGTAGAGGGGAAATAGTCTAAAAAAAGACTCAAAAGATAGATCTCATTGTCTGACAATTTTGACTTTCTGGAACAAGGCTTCCAATTTGAAAGGCAGTTGATGTTGACAACCCTATACTTTAACATGTTTGACTCATTTTGACAGTTTTGATATTTTGTTTTTCATTTTGGAAACTGATCAAAGAACAAGCACAAAAGACAATATGTTTTGAAGAATGCAGACTGACACATGTATGTTCTACAACTTTTTCAAGTTGCAATGTTATCACAAGGTCTCAACAATGAACAGTTAGATTTAATCTAAGTCAATCGATTCAAAATACAATATTATAGACCCAATGCTTGAATGTTTGTTAGCTCACACAACAATTGTCACACTACTAGGACTCAAAGGTCCACGACGTAGGCGCCCGTGTTTTTGCCGTTGTCAGGTATTGTTGTCGTAGAGTGAAGATCTCTTTCACTACAAAAATACCTTGGAGCACATATGTTGGGAATCTTGGGGGGAAATTCTGCAACCTCTTGCACTATAATAAGGTATCCGTTCGGAGGTAGATCGGGTTGGACTCTATTTTAACAAGGTTGTATTAAGGGTCTGTGACATCTATCCAATTGGTTTGTATGTGTGTGACTCACTTAAGAGCCTAGTTGACCACGTTGGCTCCGTAGGGATATTCACCCGATCTAGACTATCATCAACACATCTCGCTCGAGCTTGGCTAGATATAAAATGGAACTTTGGTTCGCATCTTGTTTATATACCGATCGAAAGGATTACCAGTTTAAGGTCATTCTCCAAGGAAGAAGTGCATTCCCCTGATAGGCCTTTCTAAAAAGTATAAAGGTGTTTAATCTAACAAATTGTGCAAGTGCACCAAAGACTCAAGACACAAGGTTAATCGATTAAACCCCAAAGATGAAATGTGAACTAAGCTAATCCACAATACAAGCACAAGTGTTCAGTTTTAAAGCCCAAAGTAGGTGATGATTTGCTTGTTTGATTTTAAAAGCACCAAATTGAAAGATTTTTTTGCCTTTGTTCAATTGTTAACCACAATGTCAATTTTAAGCACCAAATTGGAAAAGTGAGATTTGTGATGTTTGGCATACAATGTTCTTTTTAAGCACTAAAATAACAAATGAGTTAATTTTAGTTGCTTTGTTAAATCTGTTTCCAACGACACAAGCTGAAACAACAAGGCTAGTAACACATGCTGAATCCTAAAATTTGACTAAATCTAAAATTTGTTAAAATCCTCTAAAATCTAGATTTTGTATTTTAACTCCTAGAGATTTGAAACTGCTCTCAAACATCCTGGAAGTATATATTTAAAATATAACTTAAAATATGTCACTTATACTTAAATGTTATATTTTAAATATTTCAAACAAAATTTTACAAGCTGATAATTGCAAAACATAAATACCTTCCCTCAATTGCTGCAAAGTTTTGGCGAATCTGGAAAACTGTTAGTGATTGCGGCAAACTTTTGGTGATTGCGGCAAACTTTCAGCAATTACTGGAAACTTTTGGCGATTGCGGCAAACTTTTTGCAATTGCGGCAAAATTTTGGCAATTGCGGCAAACTCCTTGGAAATTATGGAAAAATACCAGAAATAAAGATTACATAAAATGATTGCGAAACCCAAAGATCAATTGCAACATTAAACCAGTCGATTGTGGCAAAGTTTCATCAATTGCGGCAAAATATCGGCAATTGTGAAATTACAATGATATCAAAAAATTAACAAAAAGGAAGATCTTCAGCCTTACGGTTGAGGCCAAAACGTCCTGTATATCATCTACAAGTGATATTTGGGTTGTTTGATTCACGTCGGGTTCACCAAAATGTACGCCTCTCAGATTCGTGGTTCCTTCGCTTTTCAATGATGAGGGTTAGTAGCACTGGTTTACAATGATAGAAATCAATACAAAAACTACTAATAACGAATACTTAAATGTAACCAATAAAATGTACAAGCAAAGAAAGGAAAACAAATGAATGCAAACCCCAAAGTGCTTGAAGCTTCTATTGTCTCTCTCTACTCCTTCCAAAACGCTATTTTTGATGCTCAGTATTGGTGTGGGAAGTGTCTATGGCTTGAGAAGTGTCGAGAATTTGATAATTGAAATGTGTGTGTGATCGCAAGATGGCTTGAATGCTAGAACCAAATTGACGGAGTAATGGTGCACGAGAGCTTGAAATCCTAGATCCTTCAAATGGTTATGAAGGGTTTATTATATAGGATTTAAGGATGATACGAACGGTTGAGATCAATCCCAGAGATAGGGAGATGAACGGTTGAGATCAAAGGGAACTGGAGAAGCCATAAGTAAACACCACCTCTTCAATTGAGAGAGAGGAGATAGAGTTTCGTTGATTGAAGAGATAATTGTAAGTTACCTTTTAGAACTGAAGAGGTGGGTGGAGTTACCCATCTGAATTGGAGAGATGGGTGGAGTTACCCATGTGAACTTGAGAGATGGGTGGAGTAACCCATGTGATCTGATTAAGGATTATCTCTTTGAAAATAAATAAATATTTAATTCATTTATGTAATTAAAGTTTTCAACATGTGAGATAATTGAATTCTTTTTTATTTAGAATTGCTTTATTGAATGAAATTAAATTAATTTAATTGGAAGAATTTAATTAGTAAGTTTAAATCTTTCAATTTAAACTATAGGAAATTGAATTTAATTAATTAATTAATGGTAATTAATCAATTAAGGTTAATTAATTAAGTAAAATTAATTATTTAATTAATTTTGGGAATTTGATTAGACAATTTGGGGAACGAATTTAGAGTAAAATAGATGATTAATTAACAATTAAAAAAACCATTAATTAATGGATGAAAATTAGTGTTTTTAATGTAAAGTCGCAAGCCTGTCCATTTTAGGGTGTCTACAAGAATTAACCAGATAGGGTCAAATTTTCCATGTCTACCCTTATCTTCCAATCTGGCATTCCACATGAGGACCATATCATCCACTTCAAATTTTCTGATAGTGGTTTTCTTGTCATATAAATCTTTGATCTGCAACTGTAATTTTGCATTTCTTTCATATGCTTCTGTTCTTGTTTCATCCAAATGCATTAGATCATTCATTCTTATCCTCATTTCGTCATACAAGTCCTCATCATAAGCCTGTAAAAACTTGTACATTTGCATCAATTTATTTTGGGGTAATGTGGTCTTAATGCCATATACAAGGTCAAAAGGTGCACATCCAATTGCCTTTTTCACAGTTACCCTGTTAGCCCATAATGCAAACCTTGGTTTGGAATCCCAAGCCTTCTTGTTGTCTTCTAGGACTCTCTTGATGATTTTAATCAAGCTTTTATTGCTTGATTAAGCTTGATCATTTCCCCGTGGGTGGTATGGAGAAGAGTAAGATACTTGAATTCCATACTTTTGAAAAAATGTATCAAATTCATCAGACCTGAGACACATAGCATTGTCTACTACTATTTTCTCAAGGCATCCAAATCTGATAATAATATTCTCCAAAATGAAGTCTACCACCACCTTTCTTGTATCTCTCTTAGTAGGGATAGTCTCTACCCACTTGGTAAAATAATTAGTAGCCACCAAAATCCATGAGTGACCATTGCTTGACTTTCCTGCAGTCTCTCCAATGAAATCTAACCCCCACTGTTGAAATGGTGCTTGAACATTTACAGGCCTAAGAGGTAAGTTACCAGAAAATTTCAACTTACCTAAATTTTTTTGGCATGCATCACAATTTCTCACCATTTGATGTGCATCTCTACAAATATTTGGCCACTAGAAACCAGACCTTAGCACCTTATGAGTAGTTGCTTTAGCCATGTAATGACCACTGCACACTCCACTATGCATTTCTTCTAAAAGTTTCTTAGTCGAATTCTGATCAACACATTTAAGTAACACACCTTCATTTTTTTCTACCACAGTTGTCCACCAAATATGGCATATTTAGTGGCATGCAGTTTCATATATTTTTTCTTGTTATCATCCATGTCAGGGGAAAAATCATCTTTTGAAGGTATATAATAATGTCTTTGTACCATTCACATTGGTCAAGATCACATATGAATGGCTTTTGGTTCTCCTCTAAAATATTAACATGGTTAGCATCAATATTTGCTTGAGTCATCAACTTCTCTAACCCCTGACCTCTTACCAAATTGGTAACTTGAACATCAATGTTGAATTCTTGGATCCTGTTGATCCACCTACACCTTCTCCCAGAGACCTCTCGTTGGGTGAAGATGTCTTTAACAACTGCACTGGGTACATAAGTAATAATAGTTGCTCCAACTAAATAACACCTTAAAGCCTTAACAACTTTCACCAATGCATATGCTTGTATACTTCAATTTTGCAGCTTTCAAGGATTTACAGCAAAAAGCTATGGGTTGTTCAAACCACTCTGAATTCTTTTGCAAGAGCACTGCAACTACAATGTGGAAAGAAGTTTAGCATTCAGGCCAGGTGTGGATAAGAAGTTGGGGTTGATGGGAATAATAAGTAGTTCCAGAAGCATATATCAGAACCATAAACTATCTAATTCATTAACCAATCATCTATATCATCTGTAAGAAGGGTTGTAGGGCCAATGGGAATAGGAGAACCACCCGATGCAAATGAAAATATTTGCATAGGCTTACTATAATCAGGAGTCCTCAAAAAAGGAGCATCCTTGATGGCTTGCTTAATATCTTGAAAAGCCTTGGAAGGTTCAACATCCCATTAAACCTTGGCCCCTTTCTTCATCATCTTTGAAATAGGTTTACTAATTTCAACAAAATTAGTAACAAAACTTCTTAAAAAAATTACTTGGCCAAAGAACGATTGTATTCCATTCACATTTTTAGGCTGTGGCACTTTGTGTATTGTAGCCAACCTCTCTGGATCAATCCTGACTCCATCTTTTGAAACAATATGACCAATAAATTCGCCTTTAGTCACCCCAAACACACATTTTCTGGGATTCAAATAAATTCCATACTCAAGGGCTCTGACAAAGATTTTTTTCTAAATTCCCACAATGTTGGCTTTCTTTCTTTGTGTATGTTGTCAAATCATCCTGATAGACTACCAGGAATTTATCAATGAAATCTACAAAAGAAACATCCTTAGCTCTCCAGAATGTAGCCCCTGCATTTGTCAAGCCAAATGACATCCTAACATAAACATAGGTTCCCCATGGTGTTGTGAATGCAGTCTTGTACTGGTATATTTCTTCAAACATTATCTGGTTGTATCCAGAGAAAACATCCATCATTAACATGAGTTCACACCTAATCACTTTCTCTTGCATTGCTTCCATGTTAGGCAAACCATGAATACCTTTTAATGAGGACCTATTTATATTTCTAGAATCTACACATAGGCTTATATCCCCGTCTTTCTTTCTTACAGGCACAATGTTAGAAACCCATGAAGAGTGTCTAATTGGCTTGATGATACCAGCATCCCTCATTTTTATCAGTTCCTCTTGCATTTTGAGAGCAAGAGTGGGATTAATTGGCCTTTGCTTTTGCTTCAATGGCTTAGCATTAGTATTCAAGGGAATCACATGCTAAAATAGATCTTCTCTATAAGCTTTTAAGTCATCATATGACCAACCAAACACATTTATATGCTTTATCCAAAGATCTATTAGTGCTTTCCTTACCTTTGGAGACAACTTCCTACCAATGTATACATTATTTGGAGCCTCTATTATTCCAAGGTTTACTTCCTCCAAATCCTCAGGATTATGGACATCCTTCCCTCTATTATTGAAGAAGAAGAGGAAAAGAGAGGAACTAGTAGAACCAGGAGTGTCTGGGTTCTTGCATCGAGAACAAGTGTCTTGCCATGCCTGATCATTATTTGATAATGCATTCGACGACCCTGGCAGAAATTGAGCCCATTCTTCTAAAAATTTATCCTTTTTTTGCTTCCCTGTAGTTGTTGACTGAGTGGACATACTTGGTTCTGTCATTTCTACATAAATAACGTACTCTTCAAACCAAATAGAAAAGCTTCCTTGATGCACTTATTCTCTTTGCAAATATGACTTAATCTCAAGGAAATCTTGCTATATCACATAAAAAAAGATTAGTGATTTGATACACAAATGATGGCTATGGATACCACTTTAAATCTCCTTCTCAAGTACCAACTCTTTGTCCATCAACTCACCATTAATGTCATACATTCATAATAAATGTAGTTAGTCACAGAAGAAAAACAATCATGTCATCAGGCCGCAAATTTTAGAAACCTTGAGCAATTTAAAAATCATTTGAAAAAAATGCTAGCACATCTAGCAAATCTTTTTTGTGTCAAAAAACTATTTGGCCCAGACCCCACTTGTCACTTTTCAACTCAAGTCAACTGTCTTCGTGGCATCAATCTCGGCTTTATGACTTAAAATCGTGTATTGCAATCTTGTGAAAAACCATAACAGTCACCTTCGCATGGTTGCAACCTTCAGAGCAAACTTCATCATAACCTCATGACCTTGCGCCAATGGTTATCCTTAACCTCTTCACATGGTTGCAACCAATAAAGGTTTAAGCAATGGAATCATGTGAGCTTGCACCATCCATTGATCATTATACTTAAGACACGTGGTGGCATATCACAACACTGAGAGGTAACAATAAAATCCCTTTTATACCTTGCGATACTATGACAAAGCATTTTAATTTAAATCTCCTTAAGACATGTGGCCACTTCTCACACTATCACAACCATCTTCCTAGCCTTCATAAAAGACTTGTGATCTTGCGACCTGTAGTAAATGTTAGTTAGTTTTGGAAAATGGGACACCTAGCACCTCTATGCTTGTTCGCACCTTAGCAACTTGACTGCTAAAACATCTTGCAAACCCGTGTTAAACTAAACTCAACCACTAGCAGAAGATTATTGCATGGTTGTAACAACTTGGAACTAACCATTTACTATCATGCGACAATCTTAAATTAACCACCACACTTAACCTCAGCGTAAGGTCACAACATAAAAACTTATCCAGACTATTTACTTGCGACAGTGCACTACACTTTAACTTAACCATTTCACAAGGTCACAATCATTTACTATAAGAGGATAAGACCGCTACAACCACGTAACACAAAGGAATTTTAATCATGTCGCAAGATCGCAAGATTAAACTGTTAACTCAATCAAACCTTGCGAACTTGCACTTAACAGTTAAATAGATATCACTAGCTCGCATAAATGAAAACCTTGACCAGAAAAGACTTATGACATAGTGATAAAGTACTACAAAGGTATTTTGACCATAACTGACTACCACGGTAATTTACAAAGACCAAATAGGAAAATATTATCTTAGACTTAGGACATTTTCTTCCAACTTGATTGCTGACTTTGTTTGCTCGACATATGAATTTTTTTTTACAAGGAAAAACCAATTGATGTCAAATTTTGAAGAAATTTTGACAACGACCTAGCCAAATTTTACAGTCCGAACACTAAGTACTATTTACATGCAAGATATCAAAAAAAACCATTAACTGGTTTGTTGAAATAACTTCCCTTTATAACTAGCCTTTGATACATTACATATTTTTGGATAGCTAGCCAGAAAAGAAAATTTGGAAGGTACCTTTCATGCCAGGGTGCCCCTTGATGAGAGAAAATAAACAAACTCGCCCATGTCAAAATTTTATCTGCTAGTGGCAAATGGGTGGGCTTCTCCTTTTCTTCGTGAAGCTCATCTTCATGTTCGAAAGTCAGCATGACCAATGGTGACTCATAGATTTGGGCTAGATATTTGATGGGACATCCCTTGATTGTTTATGTCCTCTTTTCCTTAAGATAACCATTAGAAACATATACTGGTGGCTTGTTTACTGCAGAGGAGAACTCTTTTGTTTGTTGCAACTCTCGGTCTATAGGTTCAGAAGTCCCCAACTCGAGGTTGATGGATGCACAAATGACATAAAATGCATCTAGAAAGTCATCCTTGACATTGATTTCTTCTAGGATCCCCTGAAGGCCTATAGATGCCTTTGTAACACAACCTGGTAGAATAGGAAAGACCTTTTCTTGAACTATTCTCTTTATTGTGTCACTCGTGTTTTGCTCAATCTCCTCCATATCAATGAAGAAGGGAAGATCAAGAAAAAGAGGGATTGAGTCTTCCTCATCTTTGTTGCCTCCTTTGTTCCATGTCTACAGAGAGGCTAGTTGGAGAACAACCTTCTCCATTTCCTCCTGGAAGTCCTCCTCTACTTATCCTTCTTTTTCTCCTACTTACTCTGAAGCCTCTCTATCTGAGGGAATTCCATGGCCAGATGAATCTATTGCTTCTTTTAAAACCTGTTGCTTGGACCTTTCTTCTTATCTTTTTTTTCCCACTTACCCCGAAGTCCTTCGATGAACAAAAGGAAGCCCATGGGCAGATACTTGCATTGCAAGGAACTACTCTTGTTGCATATTTAGGACATCAACTTGATACTGCAACACGTAAGTGTGATAATCAAGCTCTTCTTGCCATCAATGATACTATTGTTCCTCCTTTATAGCTTTCATCTCTACCTGAAGATTTATTAACATCTCTCGACAACTGATAACTTCTTTTTGTACCACATTTTGGTTGTGGGCAGAAGGATAAGCAAGTTGATAGGAGTTAATAGGAACCTCTTGTGGCTAGTAGGTGTATGTGGGGGAAGACAAGTGGTAGGCATTGGGGTTTTTCTTGTAACCAGGTGTAGCAACGGTGTATGAAGCAAAACTATCAACAATCCTGGCCTAATATTATTGGTAGGAAGGTGGAGTGCGTAGATTTTCATGAAAAGGAGGGGGTAAATATTGTTGGTCGTAATATCCTTCTATTTTAGCACATAGAGGAAGGGGAAGGATTTACAAGGGAAAAGGGCACATAAGAATGGGAACTTCACTCATACCATCAGAAGCTAGCCCAAATATGGATATAGAGTTCTCTAATGCTTAGGATTTGCCTCTTGCAAGCTAAAAATACTAAAGAAGGCACCTCTTCTGCAGTTGTGAAAAACTTTGTCCCACCGGGCATGCTAGAAAATTATTGACCTTAATCAGGCTCCTGCCTAAGGTAGGACAGTCCAGAAGCTTCACAGGGGTGGGACAAATTGCGCCCTATGAAATGATCTTCAAGATTTTGTAGAAGTCGACTCTTCATGCTTGGGGAAAGAAAGGAAAAAAAACCCTACTGAGGCGAAACTCCAAGATTTTGGAATATTTTAAACTAAAAAAATGCACAGGCTATTTCAAGAAATGAAATATCAAGGCAACTTTGCAGCATATAGGCCTAGGAATAGTTGCATAAATATGTTAGCGCAATAAATAAGAGACATAGAGTGAACCATGCAATACATTTCACAAAATAGAGAAGCATGAATGCATAATCTATTTAGAAAATCTTAAACACAGATACACCAAAGTTAGAGATTATATTTAAATGACATAGAAACATTCATGAGCACTGAAACCCCAAAATCAAAGGGTTGAAAGTACAATCAATTTGTATTGAGAAATCAAAATGCCCATTACAGTTTAAGGCTTACAAAATAAAATGAAGCTTCCTGGGAAGCTTCTGCAAGAGTCCTACTCTATTTCCACCAAAAGTTAAGTCCAAAGTCCCACTTGAAACATTACAATACTCTCTATATATAGCTAAGGTGTTGCCTTGAAAAACCTAACAGAAAGAGGATCAGATAGTGGGCTACGTGTTCCATTTTGTCAAGCTTTTTATGCTGGGTCACATCATTGATCCTAAAAAGATGACAACCGATCTATGCTTTGTAAACATAATCAAATTCTTCATTATTACACTCAGCTGCCACTCCTTAGTAATCATGACAGTAATTTCACCGAGAATCACGCCCAAACTAAAAGGATGATGAGTATGCACAACTGGACACACGATAAAGTATGGTTGAAACATGAAGGACACATGGCATACTGGCATGGAAGGTTCCCTCAAACAAAATCTAAAGCTCAACAAACGCCCATAGGACACCCACGCGTACATCCTTGGAAAGTATCAGGACCCACCAACAAAAGAGATTCGACTAGAAAAATGAGAACACACAACACTCAAGTAGGGAAACTGCCTCCAAAGAACACCACACCTTCTTCGATCACCCGCGAGATGACCATGTGTCATGTTCAAAAGAAAACCCGAGCCCACTAGTGAAAGAGAGAAGTTGTTTAGCGCATGAGGGACAAATGACATCTCAACAAGAACTCTAACGAACAATGTTAAAAGTTGTGGCCAAGATGCATGCCTTGCCGACAGATGGAAAAGCACGCTAAAATGAAACAAACCTCTATGGATAGGAAAACATGAGCTCCAACGTAAATTTCTAACCTGTGGCACTGTGGATTTTTTATTCATAGGTACATATTCAAGATGTTGATTTGTCATTAAAAGATTACACTTGACATAAGAAGTGCCAATACCAATGCATTTTTCTTTAGAGATAGATTAGTCTCTTGGTTAAGTAAAAAGGAGGATTTAGTATCCTTACCCACACAAGAGTCTGAATATATTACTACAACACCTTTTTGCACTCAATTTTTATGGATAAAGCATACTTTAAAGGACATCAAATTAGTGTATGATGAGCCCATTCCAATTATGTGTGACAATGCTAGTGCTATAAACATCTAAAAGAATTCAATAATGCAATCAAGGACTAAAGACATTTCCATTAGATATCACTTTTTGAGAAAAGGTTGTAGAAAAAGAAGTCAAGTTGGAATATGTTTCCACCAAAGATTGGATTACAAATATATTCACAAAGGAACTTTCTAAGGATGCTTTTGAGTAAATATGGGAGAAGTTGGGGGTTATTGGCCCTCCTTCTAACTAGATGCATAAGATGGTGCATCTATATAGGGGAGAAGCTCAAGGTATATTCCTTGTCTCTTAGAATGATGTTATCTACTCCTCAGGGGGAGTAGGCAGTCTAATTGGTTGTTGCTAATAGGAGGAAAGAATATGAAAAAGAGCATAAATGACATGTTTTGATTTGAAGACCTTGGACCCTGTGTCCTTGATGTCAAAGGGGAGAGATTATGTAAGTTTAGTTTGCATAAGAAGTAGATCCCATGGAACATGAATAAGAATATGTTATAAAGATGTTGTGTGTTTCCATCAACAAAAAAGGGAGAGAATGTTGGTAGTTAGCGTTGTCATTAATGCCAATCCTTAATTTTTTGCAATTGTGAGATCTTGATATGTGTGATGGTTATGTGGTGTTGAGAACTTGATGATTGTGTTTTCAACCATTTTCTAACATATATATGGGATGATAAATGATATTTATAGATATATTGCTACTTTGGTACTAAGAGTTGTAAATGATAGATACCTGTGCAAGTGTTCTCTATGAAATGTTGTTGTTGTATTGTTGACTAGGAGTGTTGCAATAGTGTGTGTTAATGATCAAAGTTAGTGCTAAGGTGATAATTAGAAGCAAGAAGGCGAGGATACAAGAATGACATTGTAAATTCAAGATTATAAGCATGACACTAGCATGGATGGCAAGGTATTTTTGATCATTGAAGAATGAAGTGTGTGTTTGTAGAGAAGTGCTCTGATAGTTGTCTAGAAGAATGCTCCATGTTCTTCCACATTTATTGGTATGACCTTGTAGTTTGGAACATAAACTATATATTTTATGTAATTTGTGCACTCTTATCTTTTCAAATCCATAATATTTTTGCTAATATTTTAGAAGATAGTTGTGTGTTGGCAGTTTTGCTGTCTTTTTGGATTGGTTTGGAAAATATTGCATATTTCTCTGTAGTGATGTTTGGAGTGTTGCAACTTAGAAGGAATGTTCATAACATCTACATAATGCCTTAGTTCATTTTTTGGTAGAGATATGTACCCCAAGTACATTTTGGTAATGTGCTTCATTATTGTGTTTTCCTAGTCTTCTAATTATGAAGAATCTTGTGTAAAAATGATTGTGGCAGGTTGAATATTGAAGAAATATGATATATTATTGGGAATAATTTTGGATGTTCAAGGAACATTATTATGGGGTCCACATGGTTGTAGTTGTGATCTTTGGTGTTACATTGCATCTAGAATCAACTTACATGGTTGCTTGTAGCTATTTGGTGACATAGTTTGTAATCTTGTTCATGTCATGTTCTTGATTGCAGGGATGCTATTTTGAGTTGGCATTAGGTCTCACTTTGCTGTGTGGAGATTCAAATTAAGTGGTTTCATGTTGAAGATGTATTTTGTCAAGTGACTAACTGTTCTTGCACATTACCATGTTCTTAACTTTGGAGAATGCGTGCTGAGCATGTGTACTATTTGGGATCACATTGGATACTATGATATGTTGTTTGGTTCCTCTCTATCTCTTAGATAAAATTGCTTTCATAATAATTATGTTTTGGTAGTTGACCTCTCAGATTTTCCTCTTGTCCCTCATTTTAGCTGACCTAATTATTGTTTAGCATTGATCCAGATGGTATAAATAGAAGGTTGAATCAATTCTAAAGTGTGTGGAGTACATGTAAATTAAGGAAGATGTAGGTTTGAGGACTTTTGAACAAATAGGGACTCTTCAGGAATTGCTTAAGAGGAAGAAGAGACAGGAAGAAATGAAAATAGAACAGAAGCAAAAGCAAGTGTTGCATGACATCAAGGATATATTTGTAAAGGCTTTTGACTTAGAAGATGAAATGCCTCAAGCTCCAATTATTGATCAGTTAGTTCACATTGTATAGAAGGTAATTGATGATGACATAAACATCAATGAAAAACTTCTACAATGGTTCGAGAGGAGATTCGAGAGCAAACTTCTACAATACTTTGAGTAAGGATGCTACCTCTAGCTCTTTACATTTTACTAAGTTGATCAATGCGCAATGAAGAATAGCTGAGCTTATGGCTGAAGATGGTCGGATTAGGGCCAAATTGATCACCATTCAGACAAGCCTGTTGCCTCATTTGGAGGTAATACAGAAGGAACTTTCAGTTGCAAAATAGTTATCACAGAGAAATGCAAATCTCTCAACTGCAGAAAGTTTAGTGAGTCTAGCTGCCGAGCTAGAGATAATATTGGAAGTTATGAAGATTGCCAAGGAAAGTTGGGACGCTACATTTGCATCCACCCTACAACTTCATAAACAATTTTTGGATAAGTACAACTTAACCCCACCTGAAATCAGTGACAAAAACAAGGGGTAAGTTGGTAAGGATACAGTATGATAAATCAGTACAGAATAGGTACATTAATTCTGAGTATATTCCTAGGGGGAGTACTTCGTATACTTAGGCAACATTTTGATGGAATTAAATGAAGAAATTATAAGTGTGTTTTTGCCACTAATATTAAAGGGGGAGATTGTTAATCTCTAAGTTCTGTTGATGATTAGTGACCGACACTTAGTCATTCACTTAGGCAGTTTTAGTTGGCTATCACTATGGCCGAGCTAAAACTATCCAAGGCCGAGCAACATTGTCGAGTAGTATTCAGGTTGCCAAGTTGTATCGTGGCGAGCCGAGTAGGATACTTAGTGCCGAGCGACAGAGATGTTAAGTGTCGAGCAGAATAATTTTTGTATACATGTTTGGAATGATTCAAACTTTGAGGATAAGTGTTCAGGCCGACTTGTATAAGCTTTTTGGGCTGACTTATGTACGCATTTAATATTTTCCTATGGAGTTAGTTATGCATTTAATTATTTTATCCTATGCATGACCTATTGTAATCATTAAATGTAATGCCTTGGAGGCATAAGTATTAGATCTTGATCGTTGATCTAGATCTCACTATCAGACTTGAATAGATATATAAGATTGCTTCTAAACCCTATTTTGTAAGTGTGTGGAGAGAAGTGGTGACTGCATTTTAAAGTGAAATGCACAGAGGGTTATTTTGTTAAGAAGCAGAGATCAAGCAAAGTGACAGAAAAGTGAACAACAAAGTAAAGACATATCAGATTGTGAGATCACAGAAGGTACTGGAAAGAGGAGATCCGTCATCAACATTTGAGTGCATAACGAAGGATCATTACTTGAAACATTCTAATCATTGTATCAGGTGAAAATCTCTTAACATAGTGGTTCTAGCAGACCTTTCTAAATATCCTAACAGAGTGCTTACTTTATTGTAAGTTGAAATACTTTCACAGGGTAGATTGTAATGATCTTTAGCTCTTAACCGGGCAGACCTTTAACCGGGTAGATTGTATTTTGTAATCAACTTTTGTAGCCCTAACAGGCACACTTTATTGCTACAGCAGTGAAGAATTTTGTGGGTGTCATCCCCACCCCAGTTTTACTTATTTGGGTTTCCGGGTTACCAAGTTCTTGTGTTGTGAGTTATTTACTTCATCGTGTGGATGCTATTTGATATTACATTAGATTCATATATGTATGAATGTGGATCAGTTTGTCTTAAGTGTTTAAATTTGAAGATCCGATTCAATCCCCCCCCTCTCAGTATCTTGCTTTCCCATTATTGTATTTCCAACAAGTTGTGTGTGGTGAAAGTTGTGGAATTAAATTGATAAAGGTTATTGGAAGCATCATGTCAAAAGCATCTACATTCTAAGGAAAATGTTCAAAGCAATTCGCTAAAGGCCTATTTCATTGCAGTTCATCTTGTGTATTTTGCGTTGAGATAGTGAGTCTCTTCTTCGGGTCCTTTGTATCTCACCCTAATACAATGTGCCTTAGTGAGCCTCTTCTAATATTTTTCATATATTGTGAGTTGATTCTCGTCATGATTTTTCCCACCTTGGGTTTTCCATGTAAATCTGGCATTGTCTTTTGCATTGATGTTGAATGTTTTTTATCTTTCATTGCTGATGCTTAAAAATTCACATATTTGAAATCAAAGTAAAAGATCAAATTTGATGGAAGACTAATTCACGCCTACCCCCCTCTCAGTCTTTGAGTGTGATCAACATAATCTTGTGAGAATTTGGGTTCATTATGTGATCCATCATTTATCCACATCTATACACACTCCCACATATCCAACCATACCTTACCTAGGTTTGCATATCCTCCCATGGATTTAACATTTATTGCACCATCCATACATAAACATTAATTCTCTATATAGATTAAATTTGTCTCTTATCTTGATTTAATACCACGATTATGGACTTGATTCCTAAAATTCTAAAATTAAAATTAAAACTTGGCCAACTCTTGTCTAATGCACTAACTATAACGAGTTTGTCAAACACTTGTATTCATGATTATTGCTACGTAACTTTATTTAAAGACATTCATTTGGAAATTAATTCAAATTCTAAAATATTCATACTTACACAACATTCATGAGACAAACCTTCGATTGTTGCACTAAAAATAATAAAATTTCCTTTAAAGCCATAATCTAGGACATTATATAGATGCTTTTGTCGCCTACTAATATTTAACACAATTGTAAAGCTGGTTTCTCTTGGAGGTCGACTTATGAGAACTTGTCCCTTAGTGATCTCACAACATTTTTGAATACCATTAGTTCTTGACAACTAAAGAGGAAGAGAGAATCATGTAAATTGAAGAGTAGAAGTGCATGATTAACAAAATCAAATTTGCGAATAACAAAACATATCCCCACCATTGGAAATCATCAACAACCACACATATGACTTGAAGATGACAACAAGAGAGCGCAAAATTTTATGTATAATACATAATCAATTTTATTTTTGTTCATTTTGTACTTAGATCATTATAATTTGCACACATAATACCTCACATCCATTATAAGGCGAAGCACACTCCTCCTTTTCAATTACTTTCCTAAAATAGAATTTAAATATGAATTATCTATGTCCACATTTGTCATTGATTTATCTACAATAATTTATCTTATGCACACACATATTATTGGATTAGGCAAGATTAAGCATAATAAAGAGATTTTATTTTTTCTTTGTATTTATATAAAATTAATTGGTTTAAACATTTATGTATGGAGATTTTATTTATTTGAACTTTGATATCAAAGGTCTCATGCATACAAATAACTACTTTTAATTTTTTTCTTTTTATAAATAAGAATCTTTAGTATTTTATATATTTTTTTTTTCTGATTTATATAATTTATTGTTTTCATATAGATATGTTTCCACATGACACATTTTTAGAAGTAAAAGCTATAAAGAAATATTAAAAAAAGGGAAAACATATAAGAATGTAATCTAGTTTTAATTGATTCCCATATTTATAGAAGCTAAAATTCTAATTCCTAAATTGTAATTACTCTTTCATTTATAGAAAATTCAATGTATTCTATTAGGCCCCGTTTGTTTGCAGGAATTGGAATTGAGTCAAAACCTTATTATCACAAAACCAGGTTTTGAAATCCTGGTTTTGCATCTTCGGGTTATAATTTGGACCGTTTGGTTGACCTAGAAGATGGAT
>MU228509.1:1059738-1072214 GCA_018584345.1 Thuja plicata
TTATGTATGACATGCTACAATATACAAGTATATTGAATGCAAAAATATAGTATATAATATTTGTATCAGAAATTTAATAGGAAGTGACATCTAAGCCAAATATTAATGATTTTGCGAATTTCCCTTTGTTTGGTAACCTTTGGCTTAGATAACACTCCTAAGGGGTATCTTTTTCATCTATTTTTCCAGGGCGTGAACATGGTTAGGGCACCCAGTGAGTTGGGTGTGGAATTTTACTCATTTTTGAAACTTTTTTGTGTCTCATGGAGATTTGAGATTTGAACTCCTTTATGAAATTCCTTGTGCTTTACAATTAGATGTAATTTATATATAAAGTTACAAACATATATAATATAATGAATACATAAAGTATATGCATTCATATGATAAATGAGACACATTATATATATAATTGTGGGACTATTTCCTATCGTAGATGAAATAACCAAATGCTGATTTTGACTTGGGTTTGTTTTCTTCCTCTTTCTTGATTTAGTCATCACTTCCGAATCAGAAACTGTAGTTCAGGGGCAGTGTTTTCCATAACTTGAAACATGTTAGATATTGCTGATTTCCTTATTCCGTTTCTCCTTGAATATGGGTACAGGAAGAGGTGATCATCCCTTCATACACTTGATTGGATGATACTTTATGCGGGAGTCTCTCCATTTATTTTAACCATTGACTGCAGAGGAGTTTGGCATTTCTGAAGGCAATCAAGGTGGCAATAGTTTTATGAACTATTGTGCCTGTTGCACCCTTTTCTCCATGTTTTGATTTCCAGGAAAAAATATTTTTGCTGTCTTTCGCTTAGGAACCAAGCAGACTTTTCATCGATGTAGATATGCTGACCCAGTAGTGCTAAAAGTTTGGATCTTTGTCTAATTGAAAACAATGGCTGATCATATCTATAGATATAGAAAAATTGAATTTCTCTCAACTGTTTGGAGAATTTTGGCTATGATATAATATGTGTTCTTAGAATCATCTCAACAATTTTATGCTGTTAACTTTGTTATGGCTCCTTAGCACTTGACTCAATCATTTGCAGAGTAAATTCTAGTGTATTGGCTAGCATAAACTAACTGAAAGATCACTACAAGCTTATAAGGTTGAGCGAGAATTAATCATTCTGGTTATTCCCTCACCATCAATGCTTTTTTAATCTCTACCATGTGCTTCAGAGCTCAAGTTGAGGATAGCATATTATAGCCTTGCAAATTCAGGGTGTGTTGGCGAATTTCATTCATTTCCAAACAACAAAGGAGTGAATCACAACTTTGTCAGTTTGAGAATTTTAACTTTGATATTCTTTGTGGATAACTATGGTGGCTTATGGATCGTTGAATCTTGTTAATGTCTTAATTTGATTTCTCAGTCTATATAGTCATCCAATGCTTTTTAACATGTTCATGCTGTGAACTAAATTTTGATACAAATCCAACCAGAGATGCCTGTGTATAAGGCTTATGGGTCGTTGAATCTTGTTAATGTCTTAATTTGATAGCTCAGTCTATATAGTCATCTAATGCTTTTCAACATGTTCATGCTGTGAACTAAATTTTGATACAAATCCAACCAGAGATGCCTGTGTATAAATCTTGTTTTTAATACAGGTTTGCTAAACTGAAGAATGCACAGATGTTAAACATTAACAGGTGTCAGGTCTTTTCTTGCTTCATCAGTCATGACTCATAAGTCATTAATGACCGTGGAGTACCATGTTGTCATTACTTAAAATAAGTTTTTCTCAAAGCAGTTGGATTTATTTTATATTATTTCTCTATTCGGGCACCCTTAATTAAGTCCAGATGATGCTTTGCTATTCCAGGAGCTTTTAACTACCCTAAAATGGTTTCTACTAGAGACCTGGTAGCATGCCTATATTTTTGTTTCCAGAATTGCCTAACTTTTAATTTGAGGTAGGTTATCTGTAAATTTTACTAATTTCATTAGTTTTCTTCTGCCATGTACCAATAGGTTTATTTTACTGTTAATGTGCAGTTGTAATTTTTTCTCTTAACACGGTTGCGTTTCAATCATCCTTAATGTATTCTGAGTCTATTATAAATTGAAGTCTGCAACTTTTAAAATGTTGTTTATTTTTTCTACACTTTGTGGAGTATTTTCACACTATGGCTATCTCTCAAGTCCGAATCTTTGCCAATTATAAGGTGAAACTCTTTTGGCAAAAGTTCTAAATTATTTCCTAATTTCTTGAACATAAGCTTTTAAAATGTAAATCTTTCTATCTTATCTATCTCACTTCAAATGTTGATATTCATATTATACTTTATCATCAGCAATATGATAATTTTTACTTTCTTAGTACATTGGTTCCCTTTAGTTGTAGCAGTTGTACTTCTTGTGGGTCCTTGGCATAGTTGTTAGACCCAACTGGACCAGAGTTTAAAGACCAGCTTATTATCTGCTTTGGTCTGGATTTTTCAATTTCTATATAAATTTGACCAAATTTTTGGCTTTCTGATTTTTTTTGGCCTCCTGGAAGAATTGAAGTTTTTGAACCTGGTAACTATGGCCCTCAGTATTAGGTTGTTGCAACATATTGGCCTTAGTTCATTGTCGTGTCTCTGCTTCTGCCTTTCTGGGGTATAAGACTTTATCACGTATTGTTACCGTACTCTATTGGCAGGTGCTCCATGTTCTATTGACTTATGTTTCTCAAGCAGTTATTTCTTCCCGAAACCGTAGTTCATTTTCTTTCAGCGTTTTATCTTTTTCAGTTTAAATCCATCTTAATTACAGTGACAGCATATGCAAACTTGCCCATTAAGCTCTAAATGGCGAGGAAGCTTGAGTGATCTCAATTTGATAATGCCTTTGCAGTGTAGTACTGTATAACTTTAGATTAACATGGCATCAATGCCATGCTTGGTGGTGCAAATATTTACTTTGACAAGCTTCCGATGGTATGTCTAGTTTACTTTCACATTGTTTGGTTAACAAGATGGGTTACCATTGGATATTGGGCCTAATTTAATTTTCTTGTTTCTGCATAGTTCCTTATCTTTAAGTGCCCAGATTTACTGCCTTTTGCATTGTTTGACATAAGTTTCTTATAGAAGCCAAACATCACCGTATCCAATAGGTTTTGTTGCATAACTCAACCATATTTTTGCTAAGTAGTAAATAAGGCTTTTATCTAACGATTCTAACCATATGAATCATGTTTTATTTGCAGTTTCCTGTCCAATTCTGTGGGCTGTATAATCCTTCTTACAGATTGGTTCTTGAATATTTTTCCTAAGAAATATATCCTTGCTTATGTGAAATAAATGTTAATAAGGATATGTTGAGAAATGGGACAGAACAGTTATAAAGCTGATAGAAGAAGTAACATGAAGCTTAACATCTGAGAGCTAGTAGCTATAATAAAAAATAGAATTTATGGACATAGCCATCTTAACATTTTACACAACTCACAGTATTAGGCATTATCCATGGATATTGCAAAAAACTTTCCATGGGGGGAACATAGTGATTGATTCTACAACATGAAAAATCTTGTAAACTCTTAAACAAATGCTATTCAGTGAATGATAAACTCTAAAAACATGGTTTGCACGGAAGGATGGGAAAGGTAACATAGCAAGATCATCTTACTCTTATACCAATATCGAGAGATATGTTGATGAAGCAAAAAAATTGAGCTGGAAAAGCACTCGGTGAGTTTATCTAAAAAGGTAATCACATTATTAGCAGTGAACTTTTCATCAAAATGGCTTGACATAATGAAAATACAAGAAGCTAGAGAGATATTTGTTTACAAATTGTATTGTCACATCCTGCCATTAAATGGAGCATGGGGATGGGTTAGGAGAGCTAGACCAGAAACTTAAAAGAATAAAAGAAATATATATGGATGCATGCAGTCCTGTCCATGCACTCTATATGCCCCAGATACAGACCATGTATGCATCCGTATTTGGATATGGTTGTGTGTGGCCGGTAAACAACTTGTATATGGTCAATACAAAATTTGAGCTGTATATCATGCCAAAAAAAAAATGAAAATGGAAATGTTCAAACTGACAAAGATGCAAAAAGAAAAAAAGTTTACAGAGAGAGGAAAACACGTATCATGTCGCACATATCACTCATCTTTAAACTCAAAATTGGAAGCCTTGTCTGAGATTTTCTGTTTGGACATTCTACATAGTTTGTTATCTTTTACACATACTTTTTTTTGTATTGATATCTGTCTCATATCCAAGGCTTTTAAATTTGTTTCTACAATGTATGGGATGCCTTATCATTCCAGTGTCACTATTTTACATACACCTAACCATGAAGTGAAAACTATTTATATTTGTAAATCAAGTGATACATGTTTTTCTGGTATAGTTGATGCCAACTATTGTATCCTCTTGCAAAGAGAGAATAATCATTTGCAAAAGAATGATCTGCACAGCATTTGTAAGCATTATCGTTTTGAGAGCCCTAGTTTAAAAGCAAAATTGCGTCCTAAATGTATCAAGACAGTCCACTAATGAAAGGAAAAGCTTCAATTTGTGTGGTTTTGAGATGACCACTTCAAATTCTCGAGAGAGTTTAGATGGCACTGAAAGGAAAAAGGAGTAATAACCTGATTGAAAACAAATGTTAGGAAATTGAGAGATGACCTGATCAATGGTGTGTTTGTCTCAGATAAACCGTACCAGCATTCTACTTGTATCTGTATTGTGATTGGAAGATACAATATGAATATTTCAAACCTACGATCTGGTGATAAAGAGGATGATTCAACTATGAGAGAAATGAGTACGATAGAGTGTTTATAAAGATCCAATGGTATTCATAAGAGGTAGGAGCCTTAAAATTAGTCTCACTAAAAAGTGTAGAAAGTATGCAGTTTTCCTGAACCAGTTTTAACTTGGGTTATGTGCTTTATAATGGTTGTGACCCCAAAAAGGGAATTAACTTACCTTAGAAGGGCTCATTTCAGGCTAATATATGCTGAAACAGCATAGAAGATTTCTTTTACTCCTTATGATGTGCTATTTCTGTGCCCACTTAAGAATGCCATGTATGAATTATGTCTTACTCGTGTAAGATATTCATCTCTTATGTTAACAGTTTATTTTGAAGTGCTGTTTTGAACAATATTTCATTATGAAGTTTATCAAGTGTTACAAAAGTGTCTTATTGCTCTCTATAGTATGCCATTTATATGATGTTTTCAACATGAAGGATGCATTTCTACCATACTAGTATGACACATATGTGGGTCTGAGCCCTGTCAATCTCAATCCATATATATAAGTGATCCGTGCACCAAAGAAGAGCAAAAAGGAAAAGAGAGTAAACTAGAATAGATTTACTATGGAGTTTGTAGATCTATCTGAATTTACATAATTCACAAATCTAGATACCACATTTTGAATGTGGATTATACCATCGAATTATCTTGATAGATCTGCAATCCCCTTTTATCCATAAGAGATAAAAAATGGTATTGTAAGAAGATAGATCTATGTTAGGAAGAATAATACAGTGGTATCCCCCTTATAAATAAGAATGCTGTATATAAATCTATCCTACTTGGGCATCCTGTCTTATTTGCAACAAATTTTACTCCACCCATCTTATATTTTTGCTTGCCTGGACATAAAATATTTCAAATGTGCTAGTTCTTCATTTTTCATAAACGAAAATACTGATTTTAATGGTGACTGATCATCTGTGAAAAGCTGTTCCTGATGGTAGAGTCTCATTTTGTGTGTTGGTCAAAGTTGCAATAGTCACATTGATATGCTTGAAAATCTTGAAATGATCTAGTTTTGGGCGTGTGTCTTTGATGATGAGAGTATTTTGCAATGATTTTCTTAAAATATTTCTATCCCTCCCTTCAAACATGCTATTTCTATGTGCACATAATAATACTCAAGTCATGCATCACATTTATCATAGAAACTAAGAAATGTGTCTTTCACTTTACTTTTTATTTTCAAGGGCTATTTTAAACAATTTGAAATAGTACTAGATATTTTCTCTCTTCATATTCTTAATCCTGTTATGTTTGAATTCTGCTTCATTCTGAAGGCAAAACATATCTTTCTTGTTAACAATTTGTTCTGGAGCCTGTCTCATAACCCTAATATGCCGAATTGGGGTAATGATTGAAGTGTGAATTGAGGGCATAAGATGTTGGTGTCAAAAAAGCACATTTAAAATGAAGAATGCTGTGGTTATATGTCTAAGGCTGGCCACATAAGTAGCATGTAATTTTTGTCCAGGCTTGGCATGCCATTGGCACAAACGCCCTCTATACTAGTGGATCTAATGCAGCTGTTGATCTCTACTGAGGCTT
Source organism: Thuja plicata (assembly GCA_018584345.1). Classification (NCBI taxonomy): domain Eukaryota; kingdom Viridiplantae; phylum Streptophyta; class Pinopsida; order Cupressales; family Cupressaceae; genus Thuja; species Thuja plicata. The sequence continues at coordinate 1,066,070 of MU228509.1, forward strand.
ATACCATATAATTCACCCAGTTTACATGGTATTGCAAATTTTAATGAGCTCCAATGGTGTACACTGTATACTTTTTCATGGGTAATTGTAAAAGTAGAGGTTAGACATATTTTGGTCTCTTTTGTTGTAATAGAGGCTTATTGGAATATTATTAATTGCGTTTTTAGTATTTTCTGTTTGAAAAGATCACAAGAATGAAAGAGAAATAGTATTTATGTTCACAAGTGACAAAAATAGGTCATTGGGACTCATAAATACATTCATTTACAATTAAAAAGTGCTTAGGTAGAAAAGAACCTGCTTTATGGATCAACTGAGCATTTATTTTTGCAATCTATTCTGTTGAAGTGATGTACAGATTTGCTGTGGTCTATCTAGTTTTGGCACTTACTCGAGCTCTATACTATAAACGATTACTTTTCACCAATACAAATATTAATTACAATGTAGATAAGTTCAATTCCAATGTTGGGATCACTCATGGCTGTAGACTATGCCATGTAATTTACAGTAATTTTAAGCCTCTGCTCTGATATTACTATAAGTTTTTTCCTTACCTAGGGACTGTATGTTGAGAACATGATCACAACCATAAGACTGATACAAGATAAGAGTTTGGGATGATTATAATTGAGCCTGTTGAGATCAGGGTTGACTTATGGGAGGTCCAAGCTGGTTGTTTGGCTGGATGTGTGTCAAGCTGGGTGAACACCCCTAAGGATGATGGTTCATCAACAATGAGTATATGTAGATTTCAAGATCACGTTAGCCTGGTGGATGGTTAGCAACTTAAGATGGCATATATAGATCTATGGAAGCCAAAGGGTAATTCAACATGCTTGCTAGATAATCAGTCAGGACTCAGAAATCGAGTGTATCCAATGGTCTAGCAAGTTTTGAAAAGGGTCAGGCTCCATAAAATGAAGGTCAAATTTTAATTGTCGTTTGTGTGATGTTAGAAAAGGTTCTGATAATTTATGTTGAATTAGAATCATGGAAAGTACTCAAAGACATTGTTTGTGAAGGAGCAGAAAATGAAAAATGCTCAGTCACTTGAGCCCTACTTATCTTTTAACCTTGAACACTTATTGTGTTACTGTCTGCTGTTTGGAAGTCTATATTTGCTCCCAAGTTGATATGTTTTTGGTGTTTAATGATCTTGATTTGAATTTTGTCTTGATGAAATCACATTCTTACACTTGTATGATCTTTGGTAAATCTTTTAACTGCTAGAGTTCATAAATACTTGATTTTCCTGTTCTCTCTTCTCATGACACTTTCTTTCATTCAACATGGAACTTATCTGGATAACTGATTCCTGAGTGGTCGCTTCAACTAAGCAGTCCAAGCAGTCAACTATATCTTCATATGTTGAGCATTGGGGAATTTCATTTCTCCTTTTCCTAATGTTAGGTGTATTTGCAATTTCAAAGGAAAATAGATCCCAAATTATCAAACTTAGGTGAAATTTACAGACTCATTGAATTCATACAATGGGTCATTACATTGTCTGCAAAGTTTCTTAGGAGACAAGTTATGGAATGTTTACATATATTACTCCGAATATGTCAAATTACTCAGGTACACTCTTGCCAGGTGTACAATTTGGGGGGTGCCAGCTTTGTACTGCAGTATGTATTTTGTTTTGTATATACTAAAGGACAATTAATTTTTTACCTTGAAACTGTTTAAATAAATATTTAGGTATGTCAAGGGTTCAGAATGATATATCAAATTTGAGTGCTGACCTCTAGTATAACATATTTTGTTTTTTAATAAAATTTTACAAAATTTAGGCAGGTGGCAATTTAATCACAATCATGAATTGTTTTGTTGGTATTTGAATTCGGTGAAAGTCCGCCATCTCGATGTTGCTTTCTTTCTGTCTTTTCATTTTATTTTTATGATCAGAGCTTTGGAAATTTCTTTCCATATTTATCTTTGAAACAGAATCAAACTTGATGTCCAACTATGTATTTTGGCATACTATTTTTAATGATGATTCATATAGTTTTAACTTTTAACCTACAAAGAATAAATTTTTCTGGTCTGGTATGTATGTCTTTCCTTCCTGAAGTGTAAATCATAGTCTTTTTATTTTTGTATAAGTTGCAGAACTTGTAGCAGCACTATTTGATATATCTCTAGACCTTCTTTGACCAGAAAATGACCCACATATTCACTATTATAATTATTATTATCCTCGATGACTATTATAGTGCAATTTACAATTTTCTTTCTTTATTAGTTCTCTGCCACATGTTTTTTCTTATTGTGGAAGCCCTTTTCTGTCTTTAGCAAAGGTAGCTCAATGAAGCTCATGACAAATCTTTCACTGTAAATGTGCTTTATCAAGGATCAGTAGTAAATCAATTCTGCACCAAACTCTGTCATGAATAATTTGGGTAAATAACAAATGCCATAGCTAACCGAGTTTGGAAATCTGAATTTTCGCAAGAGTGATAAAATCCGTAACTGGAAAATATGTAAAATTTTAGTTGCTGCCTGAGCAGCGAAAATTCGCTTGGATGAGGTTTTGCGGAGAATCTTTATTTTTATTTTTCCTAAACAATATATTATATATAGTATAAAATGTCTGGTTAATATTAGATTGATTCTGTATGAAAATTCTGGATTTGATGAGAAATCTGACCTATGGTAAATACATGTTTCTTTTAACTCTGGTTATATGTTTTTAATATTTTATTGTACCATGGCCTGTTCATCCAACTTGTGTAGGCATATATCAAGAGTTCCAGTTTATATAAGTCACCTTTTTACTACTCCAACTGCCATTTCCCATTCCTTTGCCAATTTGTTCTGCAGAAGTTCCAGAGATTGTCCCTATAAATTTTTATCTCGCAGAATTTCGCAGAGATAAGGGGCAGAATTTTGATGTCTTTAGCAAGGTATTTTAATGAAGCTCATGATAAATCTATTACTGTATATGTGCTTTATCAAGGATTAGTTGTAAATCAATTCTGCATCAAACATCTTCATGAATAAACTATTTGGATGAATAATAAATACGTAAGTTGCCGGTATGGGTATGCGTACAAGAACCGGGTATGTGGGGTTGGGTACGTGTGTGTGTGTGTGTACAATTCTTCTAAAGAAGCATATAAAATTGTAAAACTAAATACATTTGATAGTATGATACTTCATCATTGATCAATGCCAATGGCAAAATAGTAGTGATAAATGTTAAATTTAGATCAGAATATATGGCTTTTAATTTTCTTATATAATCTCAATATATATAATTTATTTTATCACTATATATATATATATTACTGATATAATAATAGATATATATAAATATATTAATAACAATATTATGCTGATTGGATAAATGAGACTTGTATTGTATGTTGTATATACTTGTCATCAATCAACCAGACAATGGATATAAATATATAGAAGACATAATAATATAGAGGCATGTCTTTTCGAGGAGACATGACTATATAATTATGTCTTTTCAATATGTAATTAGTGACCGATAATATTAATCGGCGTTAGCAATTTTATTATACCCGATGACTTAATAATACCCGATCGGTGGTGCATGATCAACATCACCACCCGATCGGTATTATATCTTCCACGCGATCGTTATACAAACCATTGTCACCGATATTAATATGCATACTTAATGATGAACATAGTTATTATCAATCGGTATTAAACAACCGATATCAATCGGTGTATATTATTATGACCGATACTAATCGGTTTCATATAACAATGAATATTTGAATGATATTTATTTGATCGAATAATTTAGATATAAATGTATGTATATTAATATATATAATAATAATATCATTATTAAATATATTAATATGCATACATAATGTAGTATGATATTTTCTCATACTATTTTATCTGATCGAAGCTATAAACATCAACACTCCCTCTTAGCTAGGGAAGATAAAAATACACATCACAATAAGTTCATAAATTGTGAAAGTTTGTTCATCAGAAATCAATCCTCATAATGTAATCAATTGAAACATATTCCCAATATGTGGATTGCCTCCATCGACGATTCTATCCACAAGTTCTCAGGTGGATTGCCTCCATCGGTGATTCTATCCACAAGCTCTCGTGTGGATTGCCTCCATCGGCAATTCTATCCACAAACTCACGAGCATTGGTGTGGATTGTCTCCATCGGTGATTCTATCCACAAGCTCTCGTGTGGATTGCCTCCATCGGCGATTCTATCCACAAACTCACGAGCTTTAGTGTGGATTGCCTCCATCGGCGATTCTATCCACACGTTCCTAGGTGGATTGCCTCAATCGGCGATTCTATCCACAAGATATCTATCACAACAGAAGGTCAAGTTATTGTAAGATCCTCACCTTCCAATAACTTTAACAAATACAAGTGATAATCATTTGGAAGTCGTCAGTCCCTTATGATTTACACAAGATCCATATAGTTATAAAATAACATTAATATAATAATCAATAATCATGTCAAGTTTACCTCAGAAGTGTTCTTATCTTTTATCAGTGAACTTTCTCTCAATCATAAGGTATCTTGAATTTCTTTTAGAATACATATTTCTCTGAATACACATTTGAATTATTGACTTCAGCAAGGGAAGCTTGCATTCTAAGTCTGTCAGGACACTTTCTTGCAGTGTGTCCATATTTGTCGCATCTAAAACATTGCATTGTAGAGTGGTCTCTAGGTTTCTTGAACAGTTGTTGATCATATGACTTCTTGCCCTTTTTCCTTTTTGAACTAGTGACGAGAACCTGAACATCTTCAATTGTGGATTCCACGATTCCTCTGGATGTTAGGTTATACTCTTCTTGAATGCAGTCAGCTTTTAGTCGATCAAATTTGGAGAGTTTGGCGTGAGCACTTACTTCTTGTCTAAAGTTTTCCCATGAGGTAGGAAGCCCATTTAGAGTTATCATAGTTAACTCCTTATTATCATAAATGTGACCAATTGAAGAGAGTTGATTCTTTAATTCTGTTATCCTCATAAAATATGAGGTGATAGTCTCTCCTTTATTCATTTTAATGTTAGAGAGTTGATTTTTAAGGGTAAGAATTCTGCTGGTGTTGTTGATCTCAAACATGTTTTCTAGGGCTTTGAACATGTCATATGTAAAGTCTAACTTTGTGATGATAGGTAGTAGATGATTTTTCACTCCATCCACTAATAATTCCATTGCTCTAGTATTGTGTTTTTCCCATTGACTCTGCTCATCATTTCCATTAGGTTTAAGAGGATTTTCTATTATTGTCTTTAGCTCATTCTTCCTTAATACCAACATCATTCGAAGTTTCCATGATTCAAAATTGGAAGCACCTTCAAGTCTGTCTTCGAGTCTCATTCCATTTGCCATTCTGTAGGTACAAGATTTCCAAAAATCTGATCTTGATCTTCATTCAATCTAATCGGATCTTCCTTCAAGCGGTTAGGCTTTAACGAAGGAACCTGGCTCTGATACCATGTTAAATTTAGATCAGAATATATGCTTTTAATTTTCTTATATAATCTCAATATATATAATATATTTAATCACAATATATATATATATATATATATTTATTACTGATATAATAACAGATAGATAAATATATTAATAACAATATTATGCTGATTGGATAAATGAGACTTGTATTGTATGTTGTATATACTTGTCATCAATCAACCAAACAACGGATATAAATAAATAGAAGACATAATAATATAGAGGCATGTCTTTTTGAGGAGACATGGCTCTATATAACTCTGTCTTTTCAATATGTAATTAGTGACCGATAATATTAAGGTGTTAGCGATTTTATTATACCCGATGACTTAATAATACCCGATCAGTGGTGCATGATCAGCATCACCACCTGATCGGTATTATACCTTCCACATGATCGGTATACAAACCATTGTCACCGATATTTATATGCATACTTACTGATGAACAGAGTTAATATCAATTGTTATTAAACAACCGATATTAATCAATCGATATGAATCGGTAATCATAACAACCGATATCAATCGGTGTATATTATTATGACCGATACTAATCGGTTTCATATAACAATGAATATTTGAATGATATTTATTTGATCGAATAATTTAGATATAAATGTATGTATATATATATATATATATA
>MU228509.1:1072314-1088011 GCA_018584345.1 Thuja plicata
ATATATATAATAATAATAATAATATCATTATTATATATATTAATATGCATACATAATGTAGTATGATATTTTCTCATAACATTTTATGTGATCGAAGCTATAAACATTAACAATAAAGATAAATATTAAATGCCAATTGATAGTTAAATATTTAATATGTATCTTTATCAATTGGCATTCTCTTCCAGACCTTGTCATTGTAATCAAATTTCTTATGACGAGATCTCACTGACTAGTGGGGATTTGAGAGTGGAAACCCTAATGGGTTTTAGGGGCAGCAATGATAAGCTGCAAAAGGTGTTTGATGTGAGAAAAACCCAATGAGTGAATAGAGCTAAATGATCTCTGTATTGGGCAAAATGCTACTTTTAGGACTTTTGGAAGCAACATAAGTTAAAAAATGTCTGTTTTTGTTACTTTTTGGCACTCAGCGCCTTTGGGTACGTACCTAGGCATACCCGGATGCCTAGGTAAGTACCCCGGGCAAACCCATACTTGGACACCCAGTATGGGTGCGGGACACCTCAAGAGTGTATACCTGGTAACGTAGATAAATACCATAATTACCAAATTTTGTAATCTGGATTTTTGTGAGAGATAAAATCTGGAACTCCAAAAAATATGTAAAATTGGCTTGGAAGAGGTTTTGCAGAGAATGGAAATTTTTATATTTCAAAAATGATAAATAATAAAAAATCTCTGGATAAGATTGGAATCATTGTATTGATTTTGTATGCATGAAAATTCTGATTGATGGGAAATTTGTCCTATTGTATGCTCTGTATATTAAGTCTCAGCCTACAATGAATAAATATATCTGTTCTGTTAAGTTCGTCTATCCTTCCTAAAGTGCAAATCATATATTCTTTGAATTTCAGCTATAAGTTGCAGAACATGTCAGCACTTTTTGATATGTCTCTAGACCTTCTTTGACCAAAAAATGAACAACATTTTCCCTACCCATTATAATAATAATAATTATTATCCTCTATTAGATAATTCTTGTAGTGCAATTAACAATTTCATTCTTTCTTAGTTCTCTGGCATATGTTTTTTCATCTTTCAGAAGCCCTATTAAGGTGTTTTAATGAAGCTCATGACAAATTTTTTAATGTAAATGTGCTTTATCAAGTCAATTCTGCATCAAACGTCTTCATGAACAAACTTTTTGGGTAAATACTAAATACTAAATAATAAATAAATATCATAGTGACTAAATTTGGAAATCTTAATTTTTGTGAGGGATAAAATCTGGAACTCTGGAAAATATGTAAAATTGCAGTTGCTGGCAGAGCATAAAAAATTGGCTTGGATGAGGTTTTGCAGGGAATCAAATTTTTTAAATTTTAAAAACAAAAAATATTAAATAATAACAAATGTCTGGTTAAGATTGGATTGATTCTGCATGCTTGAAAATTCTGGATTAGATGGGAAATTTGACCTTATGGTAAATACTCGTCACTTTGAATGCTGGTTGTATGTTTTTAATACTTCATTGTACCATGGCATGTTTTTCCAACTTGTGTATGCATAGAACAGGAGTTCCAATTTATGAAAGTCACCTTGTTACTATTCCAACTGTCATTCTCCATCCCTTTGCCATTTGTTCTGTAGATGTTCCAGAGATTGTGCCTGTAAATTTTGATCTTCCAGAATTTTGCAGAGAGAAGGGTCAGGGTTTCGTACATCAATTCATTTCCTCTTAAAGTCATAAACACAAAGTGGAACAAGAAATCCTTTTAATGTCATCAATACAATCGCACAAGTTTCAAATAGATTTTCATCACCCAGCAGAAACCAGTAGAAGACATAAAACACTGAAAAGGGTGCCTTCTATCATTTCTCTCTCACTGTTCTTTCTTCTCTCTTTTTACTACCTGGAGTCCCCTATCAATAGGATCATCCTGGGTAATACATAAAAACAAGAGCAAAGCAAAAGCAGAATTATTGAGATACTTTAACTCTCAATTCTATTTACCAAATATCTTGGCATCAAGCAGAAATTGAAGAAAGCAATAGTAATAGGATTTCATAGATGCTTTCTCATTCACACTGACTAATAGTCTCTCAAAGGAGAAGAACAGACCACAAAATTTTGACGAACTTTTACATAATTTCTCACTGTTGCTCTATCATATGTTAACTACTTTCACAGCAGAATTAAAAACTAAGGGAGGCAAACAGTACTATTCATTATTTTTATTTCTCAACTGGGTTCATCAGGACATATGATGGACAGAAAACAAAATTAGATGCCACAGCTAGTGAAAGTTTGCCATTCAAAGAGTAATACTTAAATTATAAATACAGAGCTCTATTAATAAGTTTTAGCCATTGAGAGAGTAATACTAATACTTAAATTATAAATACAGAGCTCAATTAAATTTTTTTACTCTGCATTTCACATTCAGTCAATTTCTGTAGGTTTAACTGGGCCAGGAGTCATTCTCCCATGAGCATTAGAGTCCTCTTCAGAAGATTGAGGTGGCAGGATGGTTCTTGGCTTGGGCACAAAATGAATATTAAACAAGGTTGCCTGAAGACGGGGAGACTTGGAGGTCTCCGGTACGGCTATTTTTCAAAAATAGGAGACGGCAATTTTTTTTTTAATATAATTTAATAGTTTCTAAGAAATACCATAGATTCATAACATAGTGCTTTGAAAACAAGAACAAAGGAAAGTTATAAGTATGAACATTGAACATTAAAAGTTTAAAGAATCAGAGACTAATACTAAAGTAATGTCATATTATTATAGAGTCAAATAGTTCAAAACTCACATTGCATATTTTGTAGTCATATCTGATTTCTGAATATCGCATATGATCATCATCATATCAGATTAATAATCACTGAGATTATCATTACATGTTGAAATTTGAAATTCAAAAATATATAGTTTGATGCTAAATCGCTGATATGCAAACAAAAAACTCAAAACTGTAAACAAAAATTAGAAATCTGTCTAGTATCATCTACTCCACAAGGCCTTATAAAACAAAATGACTTAAATCATTTAAAATGGCCTTGCCTTAAAAAAATTAAAATAAGAGTCAAAATCATAAAATGACTTAATGTTGTATTTTAAATTTGTTTTTTAATTAGGAGACGAGCAGGAGACTTCATTTTTTGGAATCAGAGACTTGGATTTGTTAGGAGACTTCGCCATGAAGTCTCCAGCCATTTTTGAAGACTCCGGAAATGCGAAAAGTCTTCGAGATGTGTTTCCGTCTCTGAGACGCGTCTGTATGGGGGGAGACGGGTCTCTGGGTAACCATGATATTAAATGATATTTCTTCCACTCAACCATTAGCTCAAGGGCCTTTTGTTATGTCACCTTTTTGTAATAATCTTGTTATGGACCAAAATGCATATTCTAGATTCCCATATCTTCCCTGATAGAATTTTGTGTATATTGCCTTCCTCTCCTTGCCCCTTGTGTCTTGCTAAGGTCTTCAGAGCCTTTGAGTGTTGGGGCATGTCCAATCTTCCTAGTGTTTGTCAGTCATTGGAGTTTCAAAGCTCCTTGTGTTGGCATGCCTTCCTATCTAAGTCCGATTTTCCCCAAGTCCTTTCATTGTTGGACTTTCAAACTTGTCCATCTTGTTGTGCCTTTCTTTCATTCCTTGTTGGAATGTCAAAGTTTCCCTTCCTTGGGTACCCTGCTCATGTCATCCTCGACTTCCAACTCCGAATTTGATGTTTTTATATCATTACCTTGTCAAAGTCAAAATTGTAGTTTACCTAGCCTTGCGTACTTATTTCTGACCACGATCGACTCTCAAACTCCATCGATAAGTTCTTACATCTCATTGGATTCAGAATTTTGCTTATCTATTTACTTTGTTTTTATCGGATTACCATGTCGACGTCAAACTTGTTGTCTACCTTGCCTTGGGTACTTGTTTCTTGTCACGATCGATTCACGAACTCCATTTATAAGTTCGTACATCTCATACGAGTCCGATTTTTTCTCATCCCTTTACTTGAGTACTCTTTGTGCATCCTCAATCTTTGACTCCTAATGACTTCCTGCAATATATACTATCGGGGCTAGTGCTGCAAGCTTACCTAAAATGTCTTACTAGGTATGAGTCTTCCCAATTCTTGACATCTCCCACTATTCGTCTCTTCGAGACTTCTTGTTTGGATTTCCCATCACTTATAGTCTACCTCTCCTTGGGTACTGTTTATCGTCATGTCTGACTCTTGAACTACATTAATAAGTTCATACATCTCATAGGAGCCTGATTTTTGCTCATCCCTTTATTTGAGTACTCTGTGCACCCTCGATCTTTGACACCTAATGACTTATTGCAATTTATCCTATTGGAGCTAGTGCTGCAAGCTTACCTATAATGTCTTACTAGGTACGAGTCTTTGCCAATTCTCAACATCTCCCACAATTCGTCTCTTTGAGACTTTTCATTTTGACTTACCCTTACTTGTTTGCCTCATGGTATGAGTTCTTCGTCACACTGGCCTCTGAAATCCAAAACTCCCACAATTTCTCATCATTCATCTCACCTACCTCCAAGCATGTCATTTTGTGCCATTAATGCACAATTTTGATGTCATAACTTCTAGCAAGGGGTTCCTTTTGCCCAAAAACATTATTTAATACTGAGTGTTGATATATGTGTACTTACATTTTTAAGACTAGAGAAAATGGCCTTAGCTGTGCCATTAATGTGGTGAGTAGGGTTTTGAAACTACATGACTTAACACTATTATTACTGAAGACTCTTTCTGGTCATTGGTATCTCATTCCCATACCTTTCAAGTATATCTCTGCAAGTGGACACGATTAGGGAAAAATTATGTTTGATAGGTACGGGTGTCCACATTTGCATATCTTTTTGATGTTCCTTGACTTAAATGTAGGTCTCAACATTCTTTCCTGGGTACTAAGGATTCAGAGCTGGAATAGAGGCATTATTATGAACACAAAAACCCTAACTGGAAATCCCACTTTGAGCCCTTGTGTTTGAATGCCCAGCTTTGAGGACAAAAGCCCTTAGATTTACAGACAATCAGAGGATGAAAACCCTTTTGGTCACATTCATCAGTGGACAAAATCTCTATGAGCAGAGTACAATCTTACACAGAGGTTGTATTGGAGCTTTCGTGGTGGTGGCTATTAGCTGGGTTGAGCTTGACTGATATGTAGGTGGTTGTGGATGTGTCATATATATAGTTTGTCAAAGCTCCTATAGCAGCGTTTGTAATGTTTTACAGTTCCGTTAAGTGAAAAAAAGATTTTGCAACCTATTTAATACTTGTAACCCAATTTGAACCTAGGGTATCAATGAATGCAAAAGAGTGTTTGCTATCTGGGTTTGTAAGTTTTTATTAAAATAGTTAAAACCAAAACTTAATTGTCCCAAATACTATACATTTGTTGAGGACTTCTCTAAATATTTGCTACATAATTAATCCCAGATCATACACCTTCAAAACTAGACACCAAGAGAGGCAAAACTAGTTTCCAAGAACTGTTACACACAGTTTGCAAACTCTGCTAGTACTCTCTGAGTTGCCAAGCACTATTTTTTTTCTGAGCAAGTTTTCACAAGTTTAACTCGCATTTTTGTAGACACAAAAAACATGGGCAAAAATGTCAATGTAGGTAAAACATTGGTTAAAGTGTGTTTTTCATATGTTGTTTTTGCTATAAAACCATGCATTTTCTCTTTTGAGATGCCTAGCTTCAATATAATGCATTTTGTAATTGAATTTTACAAAAAGAAAAGTTTCTTTAAGAGATATTAATTCTTAGTACTTTCTAAGTTGCTGATTTGAAAATTTTGGGCTTGCCGAGTACTCTCTGAGTCGGAGTCTGTGAACTATGGTTACACATCTATTCAAATTTTTGAATAATATTATGAATGATTCAGTTTGTTTTTGATATTGGTCAAATAAGGTTTTCAAAGGGCCTGGACCCTTGTACACCTGATTGACCACTAGGCAAAAGGAACAAGTACCATGAGATATGGCACCACACAAACCCAACAAAATGAAATAGAGAGAGATACAGTAGCAGCCTAGCTGCCATTCACCACAGCTACAACAAAGAACACTATGGCTAAACCTTGACATAGACCAAGCCCTTTTATAATCTCAAAACCTTCACTCTAGTGTGAGATTCAGAAAAATACTTGGGAAGACCGTTCTTCCACATCTGTACAACAGTCCTTATAATATTTTCACTCAAATCCATAGAGTAAGGTGAAGAGGGAGGAGATTCCTTCATAAAGGGTCCAAAAAGATGCACAGAAGGAACACTGGTATGTTGAGGTGGAACGGGCACATATTGATCAGTCACAGTAAGACTATGTTGAAGGGAGTTTGAAGGGAGTTAAGCCTAATGATTCAATTTGTTATTATTGTTTCAAATAATTAAGTCCTTGTTAGAAATATTGGGAAAAGGTTTATAATAGGCATGGATTTGGAAGAAGAGGATATGCTAATCAAATACATTGGAGGGCTCCACACTTGTGTCAAAAGAAGATTAGTCACTGCAAACCCATAACACTTGGATGAAGGATGTGTCCAAGTTTACGATGTGGAAAGTGAAGAAAATTGCCATCCTTGAAGGAGGACGAAGTGGGGCATCTTCTCCTCTCTCGAAATAACATAAGCACATAAGACTATATTGAAGTGAGTTTGAAGCCAAGTGATTAAACTCCACTGCGTTATAGGCCTAATGATTTAATTTGTTATTATTGTTTCAAATAATTATGTCCTCGTTAGAAATATTGGGAAAAGGTTTATAATAGGCATGGACTTAGAAGAAGATGATATGCTAATCAAATACATTGGAGGGCTCCACACTCATATCAAAAGAAGATTAGTTGCTGCAAACCCATAAGACTTGGATGAAGCATGCGTCCAAGTTTACTATGTGGAAAGTGAAGAAAATTGCCATCGTTGAAGGAGGATGAAGTGTGGCATCTTTTCCTCTCTCAAAATCTCGCTAAGATTTTGTGGGAGCAAAAGCTTCTCTAATGAGGGAGGTGTGTTTCATAGATCATTATATATGAAATTGTGATAAAAATAAAGACCTGCAATCTCGTGACTCCACACTCATATCAAAAGAAGATTAGTCACTGCAAACCCATAAGACTTGGATGAAGCATGCGTCCAAGTTTACTATGTGGAAAGTGAAGAAAATTGCCATCGTTGAAGGAGGATGAAGTGGGGCATCTTTTCCTCTCAAAATCTCGCTAAGATTTTGTGGGAGCAAAAGCTTCTCTAACGAGGGAGGTGTGTTTCATAGATCATTATATATGAAATTGTGATAAAAATAAAGACCTGCAATCTTGTGAGCAATAATTTGAACTGAAGAAACAAGAATACAACCAGAAAAAATGAAGTTAGAAGGTAGACAAAAGTGGTCTGTTTACTTTCACAAAATCGTTGCTTTGCATAGGTGGTGAAATTGTAACCACTACATCAAATTTGTCATAAACTGCAGTGAACGCACAAATGCCTCCTAGTGAGAGTGGCAAAAATGCAAATGCCTCTCTATTGGAAGCAGTAAATTTGTCATGGTTGAAGCAAGCCATGGGAATTGAAATGACTAGGAAACTTGTTGACTTCCAGATTTGATTAGGTTTCTCCTTGGGATAGGGAAAACATTTTAACTTCACTGAAAAGTGGTAAATAGGAGTTGTATGTCTTCACATATGTAAGGATTGAAAAATAGCTAAGTTGTCAAATTGAAACTGGGTATGGGTATGTGAATATGATACATTCGTATGGCAGATTGTTTATTGCAGGGCCTGGTTATGTTCTGGGTAATGTCTATACACAAAGATATAAAATCATAAATATGTATTCGTAGGCTTGTAGCGGAAAAATAGAATTAAGTTTATAATACCATATATCATGCATATGCTAAACAAAACCACCATAAACATAATAACATTACAAATTTTATAAGTTGAAATACTATATACTAATTTGATATCAATTTGTCAAACTTGAATGTCATGATGAATTATCATTGTTCAATATTAATCTCATAAAAATAGTAATCAGTATCATATGGGTCATCATTAAGATCAACATCATCATCTGCATTAACAACACGTAGATAAGTAGAACCACATGGAAACCCATTGCCACTTGCAACAAAAGTATGAGTGAGGATTGTGCAACAACAAAATTATCCAAGTCAGTTTGCTCCAGGTCTATATCCTACCACTTTGTTGCCCCTTGTACTCATTATCTTTGTGATTAAGAAGGTGCAAGTTAGAGTGCACAGAAACTAGCTCCTATGCTTTACTTGATGCCAATTGGTTGTGCTGTTCCTCAGTCTCCGGTCCTTCTGTCACATCTTCCACCCTACCCTTTTTGAGGCTATGTCTGCAATCCAACTTTTCACTCTCCTCTTCCTGATGATGGATCAGTAAGTGTGATCTGAAATGTTGATTGAAAAGCATACAAAATGGATTCCAGATGCAAATATTTCAATTCTACGTTGGCATGGAATGTGGAAAACTCTTGCCAACTATCAATGAAACTATTCAGGCGACTGTTGATTTGATAGCAGGCTTAGTCTTTTTCAGTTAGCAGTGATTCGGGTGGTCATTCCAACATCTTGATTTAACAAGAAGCATGGCTCTAGATGAAGTGCTTATTAAGAAATAAGAAGTTATGGAGTGATTTATGTGATATTTTTATTGCTGTGATTTGAACAACAGCATGACTCTGTACGACAATGTTAGAGTGTAGGGGAAAAGGAATTTGGATTTCCTTTTATTGGCAATAGTAGCAGATTGGATAGTGAAAGGTGAATTGTATGGCTACTGGAGATAGAACTCACAGGAGGGAATAGAGAAGAAATGAGGGTAAATTGTACAGGTGAATTGTGAATGTAGTCATGGAAGTAATAAAATACTACAATCAGAAAATAAATGGTTCATGGAGGAATGTGAAATATTGTGTAGTTTAAAAAATAATTATTGACAAGCTGACTGGCTTAGGATTTGAATTGGGCAAGTTTGTGGCATACCCTTAGATACCATATGTAGTGATCTTGAATGGTTTACTATGACAGTTATGCTTGGAATACTCCAGAAAGGTTGGACTCACCCTAGAGAGTAGATGCAAGCCAATAAATCCAAACATTTTTATTAATGGTCAGATCTCAAGACACTGATTGACCCGATTGGGAATGAATATGCAATGCCCCTTAGTTTGTCTTTTCATAACTCTTATTAATTTATTAGATATATTTATCCTGTTACTGGTCGTACATTTGAGTCCCATTTATCTACTTTGGTCATTTGTGGATAATGATATAAGTGAGTGTCCAGATCACAAGATGTGACAGATTCAAGGAATAATATTTTGCATTTAGTGATATACGTCACATCTAATGGAGAAACACATTATACAATGATATTAAGGACAAGCATTTAATTTTTGTTCTTGAAATGATGAAGAATCCTAATAAGTGATGGTCAAGTTTTCAGTCTCCTCAAAAAGTTTCCTTTATTTGGAAATAATACATATAATTTATGGTACAATAATCTCTTCTTGAAGACTTCAATGGGAACATCTTTCAGTTTCTCTAGTGAGAGACTTCAATTTTTTTGATATAGGTATTTTCTCATGCTTCTACTTAAAATTGTAGGTTTTATTAACAAATCAACTATAATCACTGATTATTTAATTTCCTTCTTTAATGGTGTTCTCATTGCTTGAAATAAACTTTTGGCAATCTTTATATCTTATACTGATCATTTGCCACATCAATTATCTTTTCACAGTATGGCCACTGGGTTGTAATAAAATAATGAAAGATTGGTTTGAAGTGGTTAAAAATTAAAATTAGATGATTCTAGGTAAAATGGTGATGGGATATTCTAGTCTATTGGGTAGCGTAATCTGATTTCTGACACCCCTTGTATACTTTTTTTGTCTGGAAATCTATCTTACAGCATTTTTTGAAAAATTATGCAAAGAGTCTTTATTTTGGTGCCAGGGATTTTCTCAGCCAGCATTCATTTTTGATTCTTATTCATCACACTTTCAGAAATCTTCTCCATTTGGATAGAAACAGCACATCTTCATGGATGCTGGTGTTCTTTGGAGCTTTTCTTGATGCCTCTCTGAACTTCTGTTTCTTCCAACCTTCTTGGACTTGCTTTGCGGGTTGTTTTTTTGGGAGATGCACTAGGCATTCCTACTCTGTATTTTGACCATAATGGTTTGAACTTTGAAGTCTTCTCCTTGGGCTTGTATTAATATGCTTTGTTTCTTTTGGTTTACTTCTGTGTTCTTTACATGTTTTCCTGTTCAACTATAGGTTTTTTTTTAATGTCTTAATTTAATTAACAACTGAACTAATTCTATCAGTTGAAGGTAATATCCACAACCATATGTTGAATGTCATCATGCCGTCTTTTCTTATCATTTTTTTTTTACTAATGATTGTAAATATAGTATGCTGAACCTGTTGAGTTTTTCAGTTCACAACATGTTTTTTTTTGTTGATTTGTTGTCTGATTTGGCTTTCTCTTGTAGGTTGCTGAACGGGCTTTGTTTCTATGGAACAATGATCATATTGTAAGTTTGATTGCACAAAACAGGCATGCAATTCTGCCTCAAATTTTTCCTGCATTGGAAAGGAATACTACAAACCATTGGAATCAGGCAGTCCACAATCTAACTTTGAATGTAAGGAAAATGTTCCTGGAGATGGATGAAGAGCTATTTCAGGAATGCCAGGGTAAGTTTCATGAGGAGGAAGCGAAGGCAAAACGAGTACAAGAAATGCGTGAAATGACATGGAAGCGTTTGGAAGCAGTTGCTGCTTCAAGAGCTGTAAGTAATGAAGCAGTGCTTGTAGCACATCCAGCTGGTAGCAATGCTTCTCTCAGCCAGAGAGCTACTGTCGGAAGTTGATCTTCTGCAATTATTTATTCTTTGTTGGTCAGGGAAGTGGAAGTAATGAAGGGAACATTTGGTGCTTTTTCAACATCTCTTCAAAGTCTAATGACGTGCAGGGTTGTATCGCTACTCTTTTCTGAACAGTGAGCTTGAGCTTGTCTTTGTTACAGGTATGGTGTTCTGTAAAAGGTTTCCGGGAGTTTGAAGCTTGGACCATTATGTGCACGTTTGGAAATTTCTTTTCCATTCTTCAATTCCATATCCTCTTTGAGACATTTAAGGTCGTTGATAAGGAAGACTAGTTGGAAAGGGGTTATCCAGGCAGTCACTAGTTAGTCTGTATATCACTTGAAGATAAATATTTAGAAGTTTAGGTTTTAGGCTGTACCTTTCAGATTCCAACTATGCTTGTAACCTTGTTTTGGCCCTGGGGATAACAAAAATGTTCTCTACCTTGATATTGAGAGCTATAGCTACCTTTGGGTTTATGTTTGTAGAGAATGATGTATAAAGCGTATATCCTGTTATGGATTCATACGCTGCTGTTGCTAATATATTTACATGGAATTCTTTGTGAGGTATTAAGCTTTTTGCTTTCTGCTGATTTTTTGGACTGACCTTTGTTGATGTTACCAATTCATTTTAAAGCAAGCTCCCACATTAGAGGCAGCATTGCAAGGCAATTTCTTGCTGCCATTATATTTTTTTTGTGACAGTTATTTGTGGAATTGTGTGCCCCATTTTTTAATGTTCAAAGCTCATCAACTTGCAATCGTTTATTGGCATTTTAAATGCCTTAAATCTTCATGATTCTAATTTTGTAATGTTAAATTTCTTCATCTAAATGGTTATGAGAATTTAATGGCGAGTTCTACATGGGCAATTCATATCCCCTAGTTGCAAAGCTTTGAATGCGTAGAATTATTTGGCATCTGATTTAGTTGACTTTTAACAGGTTAAACAAACTGATAATTCGTTTAATGGTCCAGCTTGTAATATATGGGACCATCTTATTGTATGGTTGCTTTCAAAGTAACCAGCTGTTTTTAAGAAATATTTAGTATGGACCTTCTGAGCGCAGTTAAAATTCATGGGCATCATGTAGTTTAGCATGGTCGTGTAATGTATCTGTTGAAAGTAACAATCTGTAATTAGCTTGGTTGGGCTGATGTCTAATTCTGAATTCATCAAGAATCTCATTTAGTCTTAATGATTGATATAAGCAGTATTAATATTATGTCTGCTTAATTATTCAAATGGCGGCCATATTGCATGGACCATATCAACAATGGAAACTAAATGATTTCATATAATGAAAATCAGTATCAGACAGACAGACAACCACACAAATTTACCATAAAAATTCAAGTGTGAAAAAAGTGGGGCTGTGGCTCCACCTATTATTATAAAAAAAGAAATGTTAGGTTACAAGCTTGATAGGCTATGTCAAATCAACCAAACACCTATTTCTGTTGTTCTGCCTCTCCCTCACACTGCTCACTGTCTTTTTTTTACCCTGCTCTGCATCAATGTTTATCTTCCTCGATACAGTTTCCTTCAACTGACACATTCTCAAAGTTTGACATAGAAGATTTCAACTGATCCAATAACCTAATGAATATCATTCCGACCTGAGCAGTTTGTTTCATCATTTGCCTTATTCATGACAGGTTAAGGCCTGGACATACGTATGAGATGTAGTTGTTCCTAAATTTGTCTGTTTTTGGGAGAAGTTTGATTCAACAAGAACTATTTTTGGACGTATTTGTTATGGAATGAGCTAGACTCTACATCATGTGACAAATCCTGTTATTCTGAGTATTTGCAGAGCTTCAATGACCATCCATAGATAGTATTTGAACCTCTGTACGATGTTCTGAACATCTATCTGGTTGCTTGGCTAAGTACGCAACTTACAATTATGATGCTATAAAGGTTATGCATACTTCAAGGTTGTTGTTATAGGGATGCAAACATGAGAGTGGATTTGCTTTGCAGTTGATCCAATTCTTGATGGTCTAGTATTAATTTGTAGGTAGAATCCTTGCTACTAAGAAAATTCATTAGTTGAACGATTTAATGGTCTGGAAGTAATTTGCAGATAGAATCTTTGCAACAATTCATGTGGACTGTACATATATTTTAATGTATCCTTGCTACTAAGAAAACTCATTGGTTGAACGATTTAATGGTCTGGAAGTAATTTGCAGATAGAATCTTTGCAACAATTCACGTGGACTGTACATATATTTTAATGTAACCTTGCTTCTAAGAAAATTTATTGGTGGAACAATTTGACGGTCAAGAATTAATTTGCAGATAGAATCCTTGCTACTATTCATGTGGATGGTACATATTTTTTATTTGTATCTTAAACTATGAAATAACTTGGCAATGTTTGATGTAGATTTATGATATTCTTCTGCTAGTAGAAAACTTCTAAATGGAAACAAAGGGTTGACTGCAACTGATGAGTGGCAATTTTTGGAGCATGTGGTATGTCTCTTGTGCTCCAATATCGTGGTCTGCAGTTATACTCATCACAAATTTCTGATATGTTAGTAAAGCTTTGTCTTTCAGATTTACCTGCTTGTGCTATTTTCTTGAACATCTTAGTATTTTTCAGACTTCTTTTTAGACTTTTCTTTAGTAACAGGTTGGCATTCAACATCAAGCACGTCAGAGATGTGAATGTTGAGGTGGTTGTCATTTCACTTGGCTTTGTAAGATTTGTTATGTTCACTATTGCATGTTAAGGTAGAGTTTAGTTGTTCAAGCCATGGAGCTTCGTAACAACATTCTAAAGTTTGTCCCTTGATTGTTCTGTACATTTGGTATGTCTGTACAATATTTACTATCTCTCATAATCTGATAAAGGATTCATGGAGAGTATTTGAGTATTGTTAAGTAAACATGGGTCCTCTGTAAGAGTCTGATGTGTCCTATTTGTTTTTTGGAATTGACTACAGGAGTTCCACGCAAAAATATATTTATGAGAAACACTCGGCGTGCCATCAAAGACATAATATTATCTACCTAAAATTCTTTTTAATTATTATAAATATATTAGTAAATATTCATAATTATAAATATTTAAATATATAAGAAACATATAATTATTAAAAAGTAATCTTAATTAATTTTTTTGATTGGTAATAATGAACAATATGTATTAAACGTAAACAAAGATATTACAATAATGTTCTATGTCACTGTCTTCTTCTGGGAACCAAAAACATGGAAACACAACTACCTCGAAACAAAACACCAAGCTATTAACAACATTTCACCCTACGACTCCATTCTTCTACATCTACTACACAAAATTTACAAACAACCATCCCTGTAATAGTTTTGCACTGATATGCACAATCCATTAAAAAACTATTAACAGCCTTAACAAAAGGGATAGTTTTTTGAAATTCCTAGCCCTCCCGACAACTCACTTAACACAAAGACATAAGAGAAAACAATGGAGCAGAACTAGCTAGGGTTTCTTTGGCTTCCCAATGGAACTGTCCTCCGACTTGTACTTGACCTTCTTTCTACGTTCTTTCTCCCACTCCATCCTCTCTTTCTCTTGCACAAGCTCGTGCTCATGGAAGAAATCCTTTAGCGAATCCCATCCAATTTGGGCTTCAAAGCGTTGTTCCTCCTGGTTGCTGTAAACATTCCACACCAAGAAAGGGTGCTGTTGGTACCCATATAGACCCCAGTAATAAAACTTTCAGTTTAGGGTCTTGAACCTCTTTGAAGTAAGTTCAAAGAGGTTCGAAGTGGTTCAATTTGCATAAGAGGACTTGCAGGTTTAGAGGTTCGGATTCAAGTGCAAGTTCAGAGATTCAGAATTCAGTTCACTGGTTCAAGGTGGCTTATACAGGTACAAATGGTTCAGTTTGGCTCATGAAAATTCAAGGAGTTTCATGGGTTCAGATGTTCAATTCAAGCTTGGGTTCAACAAAATCAGTAAAGGCTCAAAAGTTTGAAGAATTATAATGCATGGTCCAAGTTCAATTCAGAGGTGCAGTGATTCAGAGCTCTAGTCCAGAAACTTCCCTGTTTCAGATTAGTGATTCAATTGAAAAGTTTAAAAGTGCAACTTCATTAGTTTAAAGATCATTCATAAAGCGTCTGAATAAGTGATACATGGAAGTCAAATTTCATTGAATCCAACATGTTGGAGCACTGACAGTGCATTTGAACTGTTTGATGAAATGCTCCATAGACAAAAGCCGAGCACAAGCTTAAAGAGAGCCCGATCCAAGATGAATGTTCCATTAAAATAATTGAGAGGCAAACTATAAATGAAGGAGCTCGATTAAAGGAACCTGATGCTTCAAGGTAATGGAATACAGTCAATTATGCACTGCTAGTATGCTGGTGCTTACCTGTTTGATGGAACATTCAACTCATAAGAATACCACTGTAGCAAGTATAGAAGAACCCTCAATCTTAGAGGAAACGCCCGAGGCATTTGGCGAGAAGTTGATGAGAGGCATCGGCCCTATATTGCACTCATAGGAATATTTATTGCATCAGAGACCATCAATGCAATTAACCCATGCCTTATCGGGTTTTCAGTGTAAGGGAAAATGGGCCAATAAAGACCACAAGACCTGTGGAAGAGGATGCCAGGCATTGGCTTAATGAAGCTCGACCACGTCATCGGGTCACAACAAAGTTTGAACAGGCCTTCATACGGCTTAATGAATCTTCATTTGATCAAAACCATGTTCAGGTACCAGATCGGGTCACAAAGTCTATGAGAGATGACATCGACATAAACTTAAAGAGG
>MU228509.1:1092529-1108420 GCA_018584345.1 Thuja plicata
TTAGAAGAATTTTATTTAATTAAATGGGAGGAATTGAATTTAATTAAATAAGAGGAATTTAATTAAAAGGGAGATTAAATCTTTTAATTAAATAAGAGAAATTTTATTTAATTAAAAGAGAGATTAACTCTTTTAATTAAATAAAAATGATCAAACCTTAGGAAATATTGAAATAATTGAATTAATTACAATTTGATCAAGGAAATTGATTTGAATTGAAAATGTTCCAAAGCATTGATTCAGGAATTTGATTCAGGAATTTGATAAATTGATAAAATAATAAATGGGGCCCAAATTCTAGGCGACCATTTTAGGGTGCATACACTAGGCACTGTTCTTTTCCCAAAGATTGTTGGAGTTCTCTGTTTTTGTGTCAAAAATAGTCCCACAGTTAGAGCCCATGTTGGTACCCATATAGACCCTAGTAATAAAACTTTCAGTTTAGGGTCTTGAACCTCTTTGAAGTAAGTTCAAAGAGGTTCAAAGTGGTTCAGTTTGCATAAGAGGACTTTCAGGTTTAGAGGTTCGGGTTCAAGTGCAGGTTCAAAGATTTAGAATTCAGTTCACTGGTTCAAGGTGGCTCATACAGGTACAAATGGTTCAGTTTGGTTCATGAAAATTCAAGGAGTTTCATGGGTTCAGATGTTCAATTCAAGCTTGGGTTCAACAAAATCAGTAAAGGCTCAAAAGTTTGAAGAATCATAATGCATGGTCCAAGTTCAATTCAGAGGTGCAGTGATTCAGAGCTCTAGTATAGAAACTTCCCTGTTTAGAATTAGTGATTCAATTGAAAAGTTTAAAAGTGCAACTTCATTAGTTTAAAGATCATTCATAAAGCGTCTGAATAAGTGATACATGGAAGTCAAATTTCATTGAATCCAACATGTTGGAGCACTGACAGTGCATTTGAGCTGTTTGATGAAATGCTCCATAGACAAAAGCCGAGCACAAGCTTAAAGAGAGCCCGATCCAAGGTGAATGTTCCATTAAAATAATTGAGAGGCAAACTATAAATGAAGGAGCTCGATTAAAGGAACCTGATGCTTCAAGGTAATGGAATACAGTCGATTATGCACTGCCAGTATGCCGGTGCTTACCTATTTGATGAAACATTCAACTCATAAGAATACCACTGTAGCAAGTATAGAAGAATCCTCAATCTTAGAGGAAATGCCCGAGGCATTTGGCGAGAAGTTGATGAGAGGCATCAGCCCTATATTACACTCATAGGAATATTTATTGCATCAGAGACCATCAATGCAATTAACCCATGCCTTATTGGGTTTTCAGTGTAAGGGAAAATGGGCCAATAAAGACCACAAGACCCGTGGAAGAGGATGCCAGGCATCGGCTTAATGAAGCCCGACCACGTCATTGGGTCACAACAAAGTTTGAACAGGCCTTCATACGGCTTAATGAATCTTCATTTGATCAAAACCATGTTCAGGTACCAGGTCGGGTCACAAAGTCTATGAGAGATGACATCGACATAAACTTAAAGAGGAATTATATTGTCCAAGCTGCTGTCGGCCATATGTGGATTCATAAACACAGATGCATATAAACTCCATAAGTCTGACAAGTGAACCCAAGGGAGGAAATTTATAATGCTGGTACCTGATGGCAAGCATGAAACAAGTCAAATATCGGCAGTTAAATGACATATTCAAAGGTTCGATCCGAAGTTGAAAGGTGATGACCCCGAGCCATAGATCGAGGTCGTGAAAATATTCATGTGGGAGATCAATAAATCAAAGCCTTTGCAATACTTTGTAATCAGATACATTGATAATGGCAAAAGAACCCAATGTATATGCAGTAAGATTGCTTCTTTAGCAAGATAAGAAATTGGAGGTAATTTAGAAATCAAATTCCAAAAGTTGATGTTTATTGAACCAGTTCAAAGCCAAACATAATTAGATTTTGTGTCTCTTCTTGTGATTGTTCTTCATCAAGAAGGTGTATGAGGTCTTCATTATTGGAGATTCTATTAGGTGTGCAAGTTGGAGTTTGACAGAGAGACAACGATATTTTTGACAGAACGCCAAAGGACATAGACCAATGCAGTATCTCAAATTGGCGTGAAGAATCGGGCCATGAATTAGGTGAATAACAATGACAACGTAGTATGAATGCTAGGTGATACCCACAGATGGCACGTGGAGGAGACAATGGTATCCATCTGTCATATTTGATTTAAAAGATGACAGAATCATTAAAATTTCTCTAGAGGAATAATGCCCCAATGGATTAAGTCGGGATACACAGCATCATAGATTCATGGTATCATTGAAAGTGTTTGATTGAAAAGAAGCCCGGGTATATCTTGATGGCATTCAACTTTGAAGGCAAAAAGTTCAGAATCAGATATAAACCCGAGTTCAAGTCCGAGGAGCATCAAGAAATTCAGCTAATAGAAGGCGACACAAACATGGCTTCACAAACATGGCTTGGAGCGCCCAAATACAAAGAATGTGTATGCTGTTTGACAGAATGTCTCAAAGTCAAAAATCGATTGCAGAAGAAGAGATAATGGGGCTCGTGAAATTTATGATTTGGCAGCTGTTGAAAGGAGAGTTATGATGACTCATCACTGGCATTCACCGTCGAGTTTCCAAACAGTTCATTGCAAATTGTTATGTGTCCACTTAGCCTGATAATTACATTACAACTTTAATAAAATATGTTACAAAGTTGTAATGTTTGATTATTGATAGGTATTTAGACATTATGTTGTCGGGGGATGAGAAGGTAAGGGAAAAGGAAGAAAGTGCAATTTCAAGAATTAGTTTTAATAACTGAATAGAGGTTTGTCAGGAGAGAGATAAATATGCTCACAAAAGAAGAAATAGGGGTTCCAAATTCCGCCTGACCCGAGAGACTTTGTGCCAGGGCAGGGATAGATTAGGATTTTTATTATAATGCAGGGTAGAGGGGAGGCTTTTCTTTTTGAAATTCTTTGTGCTGGAGGAGAAGTTTCTGCTTTAGTTTTCTTTTGTAGTTATAAAGGAGTGAAGAATGATTATCATTCTTTTCACCCGAGTTTAGTTTCTTTGAAAGTTTTGTTTTTCCAAATCTTTGAAATCTGGAGAACTTTGTGTCTTCTAATTCTTTTAGTTCCTATTGTAATTTCTTTGTAAGCTTTCCTCCATACCTAAGAGTATGTCGAGAGATCCTTTAAGTACTTTCTGGTAAAAGTACATATGTACGTTATTTTTGTTTTTATTAGAAACTCTTCGAAAATCATATACGGGGAGCTGTACCCAGATAATTCAGAGGGCGCTTACGCTTTTCAATAGGAAAGTGACCCAGCTGTTGTGTTACAATTTGTCTTTCAGCCTTGGGTGTTTAGGAGTCATTTCGTGCAGGTGTTTTGAGAAGACAAATTTGTTTACCAACAGGTGCATAGGAGGTTCCATCGTCCCAATCTTCCACCAATCTCCATTGTGGGCTCGTAACCCCACTCCCAACTCCACCATTGGAAGGATAATCACCATGCCACCACACCATTCTAGGTGAACACATTCTTTCATTGCCCGTATCGCTTCCTCTTTTCAACCCAACTCCAGAGCCCAGTCTATATCAATGTTTGAGTGATACTTGTGCTTAGTCTGGATACATTATTCTCCCAAGATGAGGTCTACAAATTGCCCGAATATGGGCACATCAATTTTGAATACCCCCTTCATGAATTTCTCTAAAATCTTGCCATGAAACCACAACTACTGTTTTGGAGAAACTAGCATGAAGTTCATCTCCACGGTGATTTTTGCACTACCTCGTCACCAACTCCTATTTTTGCCAAGTTGAAATGTGGTAGTTCTTCCTTGCCAAAAACTTTAAATCTCAACACGTTGGTATGTCACTCACGTCCCATCTCTCATAATTTCTATTCCCTTCATCAGGAAGGAGTACATTGAGAAGTTAAGGTGTGCTCATCGTCAACTTGCATAGGAAAAAAACCTAGTTATTGAAGTTGGCTGAAGTTGTCTAGCTGTCCCATAGGCTATGTTTAGCCTCGTGGACGTTAAAATTTTATCTTTATCTTTATTAGCATGCTGAAATTCTAAGTCCTCTCCTTTGATTATGCAAAAATCTTCTCATTTGCATAATTTCCCATTAATGCCATGACAGTGTTGGACGATTTGTCCACCAATTGGTTTCCACTCCGTTTTACGTGAGTAACTTGTAATATTTGAAGGTGGCGAGGTTTATTTGATTTTTTTTAATGTATTTGTTAAGGTTCCATGCTTCCACTGCTCTTTTTGTAATTGCATTGCCAATAATCAGTGAATCTCTCTAGGTTGATACGTGCCATGTTTAAATGTTTGGCCATTAAAACTACATTCAAAGCTACGTGGAGCTCAACCTCAATGTTGGTACCATCACAAAGGCATTTTGCACCTATGGATAAGAACATTTCCTTGCCAATCCCTTTTGACAAACCTTATCCTAGATGGACCTGGGTTTCCCTTTGATGCCCCATTAAAATTCATCTTCATCCATCCTGGTGTTGGGCACTCCCACTGATCCTTCACTTTCTCCCATTCGAATGGATAAACCCAACAGGGTCCCTTAATAGACCTATATTTAATCATAGGCCAATTCGATTGGATTGACGTTCTATCATTAAGACTGAAAGGGTTTTGGATGAATTTTTTTGAGAGGTTGTGTTGCTCACTAATTTTGGGATGACCCTTTTGTATAGTGGAACATGGTAGTAATATCATAGAAGATACTAAATACCAAATTCTATTTACAATAGGAATACAAACCAACCCTTAAGCAAAATCTGATTAGCACAACCAAAGGAAGAAGGGTGCTAATGCAAGATCTAGACAAAAGGGGGATTTGGTATTCCTTTGAAGGGGAAAATGATATGCAAATGCTAAGTGATAAGGTAGATGATAAAGCAAGTAAAAGCATATATGATCTATGAAAGTAAATGCAAGGTAAATGGAAGAATGTATGCACCTTGAAACAAGAAGAGGAGGTTTGAACTTTGGATCTGAATTTGACTGTCGCCTGAATGTTAGAATATACTATAACTTCAGATCTGGGTTTCTAGGACTTGTAGTTGTCTAGTGTGCAAATTTCAGTCAAAAAGTGCAGGAACAAGTCGAGATTCTAGGTACAAGTCGACAAGTTCCCGACTAATCCGAATTTGATGAAAATTTTCAAGGATCTGCCATTGTCTGTACTTTCCAGATTTGAACCTATAATTTCGTGGCTTGTTCTAGTGCACATAAAAGAAGGGGAAAAGGTTGTGGAAAGGGGGTTTCCTTGCTCAAACCCCTGTATAGGAATCAACCTTGAAATGAAATTGAAATTGCATAAATGAAATTAATGTAAACAAGATAAATGTTAGATTCACCTTGCATGAAAAAATCTCATGAATGGATGTAGAAATTGCTCAAATCTATGAAGATGCTTGTATGTGTGGATCTTGGAATGAATTGTAGAATCAAAGATGCCTTTACAAATGCATGGATCTATGATTTCCACTCCCCACTCCTAGATCTTGAATGTTGATATGCTTGATAACCTCAATTGAGAAGGAAGAGCAGAAGAATGAATGTATGGATCTTCTTGCTTGCTTGTGAATTCCTCTACTTGGCCATCATGGGAGAGAAATTTGAATCAATAAGAGAAGATTTCCTTTGCTTGAATGGATCTTGAAGAAAGGATACTTGGAGATCTTGAATTGGATGCTTTCCTTCAAATCTTGAATCCAAATCTTCAATTGCTTGAATTCTTGCACAACGAATAACAATAATGGATTGATTGCAATAATAATGGATGCCAAAATGAGGGAAGACGATGTCCTTTTATACTCACTTTGGGATTCAAATTTGATCAAGCTCGACCACAAATTTGGACCTCAGAAGAAAGCCCCGACATCGGGCTCTAGGCCAAATTTGGGCTGAAAAACCCAGGAACAAGTTGGCCAGTCAACTTGTTCCAAGTAAAATCACCTCAAATTTTGCCAGGATGTTGGGGGATGTGATAAGATGCAGAGGGAGAAAATGCAGGTTGCTGGGATCAAGCATAACGAACATTAAAATCATGAAATCACCAAAATAAGGGTCTAATAGGTCCTAGAGCCTCCAATTATGGGTGCTAATTTTTTAGGACGATACACCTTTCGATACACATCAAAAAGCTACTCAAGCCCTCAAACTTGTCTTGAAATCTAGCATTTTCTCTCTTTCCACCATTCCTAAATGACTATGGAAGGATGTACTTGCCATATGCTTGAAAAAGTAGATGCCTTTTGAACTCTGAAATGACTTTGAAAGAGAGTCAAGAGTGAGTTTGGTGAGCTACCCCAACCATTTAGTTATGAACCTGCAACATTCTTGTGCAAATTCACATTGCAGCAACAAGTGGTCTAAATTTTCTTCATTCCTTTGACATAAGGCACATTGGAATAGACCTGCAAATCCTAACCTTTTTATTCTATCCCTTGTTAAAGTCCTCTCCCGAAGTGTTGGCCAAGAAAAGTATCCTTCCCTTGGCAAGTAGTATTTGTTCCAGCACAAAGTTGAAGGCCATTCCTCCATACTAATTGCAGCTTCCAAGAATTTATAACCTAATTTAATTGAACACTCTCCCTTTTGTGAACACTCTCCCTTTTGTGATTCACACTAGATGATCTCATATGATTCATTAGTAAGTTCTACCATGCGTGAAGAGAAAATTCCCTTTATAATTGATGCATTTCCTCCTCCCAAATTTAACTCTTCCATTGATTTCCATTTCCAATAGGTCCTCCCATCTTCTACTAATGAATAAAGAAAGTCTACGACCTTCTCTTCCCATCCAGACATCGTGACCTCCTTTACTACATTAAAATTGCTTGTCTGATCGAGAACCTACTTACGATCCCATGAAAGCCATATTTTTGAAAAATTTCCATCTTTGAGGAACCATAAAACATGTCTGTTATCACTATCCTACATGACAAGAGAAAACTCCACAAGGTAGTCTTGTGGGGGGTCTTGAATGGTCATAATACGACATCTGTCTCCATTGTCTAGGGATTTAGCTTATAAAAATTTAGCCCAATTCTGGTTTGGATTTTTATACATGCTCCAAAATAATTTTGTGCCCATAGCTTCATTCATAATCTTTCAATTTATCAAGCCTCCGACCCCAGAAATTTTGGGTTTACAAATCTTGTCCCATGCCAATAAATGGATATTTTCCTGGTCTTGGCTTTCGTCTTTTGCATTTTTTTTGTTCAACCACTCGAATGACCTTAGAAGGTATTTTCAGACACATCATAAAAAATATTGGCATTGATGAACTATAACTCATTGAATGTTTGAAGATGACAAGTTGATGATCACCGAGCTGCAGAAAGTAAATGCAAGACATTAAATCAGTTAATGTATTGTATTGTCATTGATGTTAACTTAATATGTTATGATTTCTCATATACATATTGTCATAGACTTCAATAAACCAAAAAGATAAAGGTTATGTTATCGGTATACATAAAAAGCCAGTGTACATCGAGTGACAGTAAACACCGACAGATAGTGCACACCGACGGACAGAGAACCCCAAGCAATCATAGTGTATATTGAGCACAACAAAATTGAGCATAACTAAAGTGGTCATCGAGCAAAACTGAAGGTGACACCCGAGGACAACTAGAGTCAATGACCGAGCAAAATAAGAGTTAATCATCGAAATCAACTGGAGTGAGAAAATGACAAAACACTTAGCTGGCAGGAGCTATATTTAGAGTTAACTGATTGATTGCTTTATTTTCATCGATCAGATAAACTAAGGATAAGAAGGAGATTTAAAGCACATATAACAAGGAGAGATTTGTGGAATAAATCTGAGGGAGAGCTTTATAGATTAAAGCAACGCATGGCGAGATTTGCAGATCAAGAAAGACAAGGAGAATGAAACAGTAAAATCATGCCTATATAAAGAGAAGTAATTCATTATGAAATGGAGGAATGCTGAATAAAATTATTGTGAAGATAGAAGTCTTCATGCAGATCTGATCATATAGGATGAAGAACAAAGCCAAGAATTCTATAGACACCGAGCAACAGAGAAGCAACACCATTCACCGAGCAAAAATAAGTAAAGAGGGGAGAAAAGGAATTGAAGAGCATATTGATCAGAGAGGTATTATGGAATTAAAATAGATCTAAAAATTTGCAAGTTAAGTTTTATTATTGAACATATCATTTAATGTTTTAGTTTAACCATTGAATCAAGAAATCTCTTAACCGAGTGGGAATTAACCATCCTTATTGTATTGAGATACTTAAGAGTATCAAAAGGTTTCTCATGTTGACAACATTGAATACTAATTTAAATGACAAACTGTTAGTTTTAAATCCTCTAACAAGGTCGCACTTAACAGTGTGTTTGTAACCTTTAACAGGGCTGGCTCTTCATTGAGCTCACCTTAGAAGAGTGAAAATTCTGGGTTATCTATCCCAAGAAGTTTTTCCCTTAACAAGGTTTCCACGTTAAAAATCCATGTGTCAAATGTGTATATGGTTCATTTATTTGATGTTTTTCTTTACACATTACAAAACAAGATTGGTCGGTAAACACTAAGTTCAATTGCTGCTATTCGGTAAAGCTTAAGAAAATGATAAATAGTAGATTCACTGAGCAGTATATATATGTTAGATTTACACAAGGCATACATTTTTAGGATTGAAGATAACTGAAGGTATTATATTTTTTATATAAAGTTTTGATTGGGATTATTGGATTAATTTTTGAAGCCATTGATTCACCCCCCTCTCAGTGATTCTAACAATTGGTATCAAAGCTAGTGTGCTTGGAAGAGAGTTTAAAGACTCAAGTTAAAGATCACAAGATGAGAAAAAGGGATATGCCTAAGTTGAACAAAGACAACTTTGCATCATGACAAAGCAGGATAAGACTCCACCTATCAGGTATTGGAAATGATGTCACATAGTACTTGGATACTAAATTTGTTTTACCTACTGGACCTCTGACAGTTGATCAATTAAGAGAGAAACATGAACACAATTCTATGATGATAGAACTTGCTTCCTCACTCTCCGATGTTGAATTTGAAGATGTCAAATCATGCACCACTGCAAAGCAAATGTGGGACAAACTCAAGCTAGTATATGGAGGAGATAAAAATGTGCTGAGGGCTAAAGCTGAAATCATAAGAGGAAAGTTTGATGACCTAAAAATGAAAGGAGAAAACATCACTCAGTACAGTAGAAGAATCAAAGAAGTTGTCAATGCTATTTGAGGAGTAGGAGGTGTACTTGAAGAAGAAACAATGGTAAGTAAAATTCTGAGAACCTTACTGCCTGTTTACGCTATTAGAGTATCTCCAATTCAAGAAATGAGAGCAGTAGCAAATAACAATGTTAATCTCGATAGTTTGATTGGTAGACTTATTTCATTTGAGATGAATAAATTTGACAACAGTGTCTTACCAACTATTGAGTCTGCATTCAAATCTTCTCTGAAAATAAGTAAATCAAGTCATAAACACACTATGAGAAATGATAGTGAAAGTGATAGTGATGAACACGAACTTGATGAAATTGAAGCACTAATGGATAGAAGATTGCAAAGAGGCAAAGGTAGATACAAAGATAAATTACCATTGGTTTGTTTTAATTGTAAAGAAATAGGACACTTTGCTGCTAGATGCCCTAACAAAAGAAAAGATGAAAGAAACAATGAAAAATATTATGAAAATAAGTTTGACAGAAGTGATGACCGAGATTACCGAAGCAACTGACACTCTAACATAAGAGATAACTGAGAATACAAGGACAAAGGAAAGAAGGTTTGTTACTTGGCTGAGAACAAAGATGAAAATACTGACACCGAATCTGATGAAGATATTGAGGTAGTATTTGTTACTATGAAGGATGATTTAGACGAAGAAGAAAGGTATGTTGAAGCTGCACTCATATCTAAGGTTAGTAAAAATGATGTCTGGATTATTGATAGTGGCTGTATTCACCACATGACTGGAGATAAGGAAAAGTTTGAAGCTTTTGAATATTATGATGGTGGATTAGTAAGAATGGGTAATGAATCACCTTGTCCAGTTGAAGGTAAAGGAACCATCATGTTGAATAATCTGATTAGATGTGAAAATTCATATTGGGTGAAAGGACTTAACTATAATCTATTGAGTGTTTCACAACTGAATAACATAGGACACCGAGTTGCATTTGAGAACAAAAGGTAAAGATCTATAATGAAACATGAAGGTTGATCGGTACTGGTGAACAAACAAAAGGTAACCTATTCTATCTTGATTCTATTAAGACCACTTGTTTATTGGCTAGAAATCAAGACATTTAGTTGTGGCATAAAAGGTTATGTCATGTGAATTTTGACAACATGGTTAGGATAAGCAAGAAAAGAAAGGTAAGAGGCTTACCGAGCATGTCAAAGGCCAACCATGTCATGTGTAAGAATTGTCAAAAAGGTAAAATGACAAAGTCTAGTTTCAAGAGAAAAACCTACACATCTAATGCTATTCTAGAATTAGTCCATACTGACTTATGTGAACCAATGAGAATAAAGAGCTACTATGGTGATAGATACTTCACTCTATTTGTTGATGATTATTCTAGGATGATGATTGTCATGTTATTAAAAGACAAACCAGAAGCATTTAAGATGTTTAAATGGTATAAAGCTATAGGTGAAAAAAAAAGTGGAAAAGAACTAAAATGCTTAAGATCAGATAGAGGAGGAGAATTTATTTTTGATGAAATCACTAACTTTTGTAATGAGCATGAAATTACAAGACAAGTTTTTGCACCAAGAACACCACAACAAAATGGGATTGCTGAAAGAAGGAATAGATCAATTTTTGATTGTGCTAGAACACTAATGATTGAAAAAGGCATCACACAAACATTCTGGAGAGAAGCTTTAAGTACTGCTATCTATACATTAAACCGAGTTCAATTGAAGAAAGACACCAATAAGACACCTTATGAGCTATGATATAGATACACACCAAATGTAAGTTACTTTAGATTTTTTGGAAGTCAATGTTATATTTTGAAAGATGATAGAAATGGAAATCTTGACTCCAAAAGTGATGAAGGAATATTTCTAGGATATTCTACCAAAAGCAAAGCTTATAAATGTCTTAACAAATCCTCTAACAAAATCATTGAAAGTGCAAATATTAAAGTGGATGAATTTGCTGAGAAAAATGATGAGAAAAGCAGAAACAAACCGAAAGATTACAAAATTTTTTTCTATAGTGAAGAACCTAACTCTCTACCTGAGCAACAGTGTATCTCTACCAAGCGACATAACAATGCAACCGAGCAACAAGCTGCACACACCGAAAATTAGGAAAATGCTCACAATGATGAACCGAGTGATGAAGATCAAAATCAAGGTCAAGATGATGATCAGAATGATGAACAAAGATCCAAACCTATACTTTCCAAGTATGTCAGAAGACACCATCCATAGGACTAGATCATAGGAGATAAAAGAGCTGAAATGAGAACAAGAAGTAAGTCACTTAACACTAGATGTTTGATTTGTGATTTTGAGCCTAAATCTGTTAATACCGCACTTGTGAATCAAGAATGGGTCAGTGCAATGAATGAAGAGATTGAGAAGATTGAAAAGAATAGAACATGGACATTAGTACCTAGACTGAATGACAAAAATGTCATTGATACCAAATGGATATTCATAAATAAACTGAATGAGAATGGAGAAGTCACAAGAAACAAAGCAAGACTTGTATGCAAAGGGTATGCACAAGAAGAAGGTATTGACTATGGAAAAACCTTTGCACCTGTTGCTAGGATAGAGGGAGTAAGAATTCTACTTTCTTATGCTGCTTTCAAAGGATTCAAAGTATACCAAATGGATGTTAAATCTGCATTCATAAATGGAATACTAGAAGAAGAGGTATACATTAAACAACTTGAAGGGTTCGTTGATCCTAACAAGATGAACATGGCTTGTAGAATACAAAAAGCCTTGTATGGATTGAAATAAGCATCGAGAGCATGGTACGAAAGACTTCACTCTTATCTCATAAATATTAGATTTGTAAGAACAAGTGATAACAATAATCTGTATTTAAAAGAAGATATCGATGCTAACATTCTGATTGCTGAGATATTTGTTGATGATATCATATTTGGAGGTGATGATATGTTATACAAATCATTTGCTGATGAAATGAGCAAAGAATTTGAGATGTGAATGTTTGGAGAGATCAAATTTTTTCTTGGTTTATAGATTCTACAACAGGATGAAGGCGTCTACATCACACAATACAAATACATCAAAGAAGTTCTAAAGATATTCAAAATGGAGGACTCCAAACCAGTTGGAACACATATGGCAACTAGATGCAAATTGACAAAGGAAAACAAGTCAATAGAGGTAAATCAGACCTTATAAAAATCTATGATTGACAAACTAATGTATGTTGTACACACAAGACCATATATAGCACATGTAGTTGGTATAGTCGCAAGATTCTCTGCTAATCCCAAGGAATCACACATGACTGCTATTAAAATAATTCTGAGATATCTGAAGAATACCGAAGACTATAATCTGTGGTATAATAAAGAAGACAAATTTGAGCTTCAAGTCTATACATATATTGATTGGGCTAGAAATATAGATGATAGAAAGAGCACAACAGGAGGAACATTCTTTATGGGTGACATGCTTGTCACATGGATAAGTAAAAAGAAAGGATGCATATCACAATCAACTGCAGAAGTAGAATATGTGGATGCTGCTGCAAATTTCTCTAACATTACATGGATCAAGCAATTGCTGAAAGGTATGAATATGGAAATCCTTGATCCAATAATTATCTATTGTGATAATAAAAGTACTATCAACATTTCAAAGAACCCTGTGATGCATGCTAAAATAAAGCACATAGCTATTAAGTATCATAACTTGAGGGAACAAGTACAAGAGAAAGAAGTGATACTAGAATATGTTAAATCCAAAGAATAATTAGTAGACATATTCAAAAAGCGATTGCCAAAATATACATTTGAGTACCCGAGGAAGAGACTAGGGGTCTGACCCTTGTCTACTGGTCACTAAGCTAACTAGAAGGTTGCATCAGCCTATACATTATCAGAAGATCAATCATGTTAATGCAAGAAGAACTATGGATTGCAATGATATAATAGTACATAGAAAGGTAATTATCTGTACCGAACACCAGAGATATTGTTGGCTACTACAGAGTTGTATTGCTGATAGACAAGAGAGAGATATATTTTTGTTTTGCATTGCTGTCAATGGGAGAGGTGTACTCAATGAATATATCCATATGAAATATCCATCAAAGAGAAGAACATCAGTAAAAGGGAGAGAAAAGATCAAAAAAAGAAGTTTCTACAAAGGGAGAGAAAGATCCAAGAAAGATTCAAAGAAAAAATCCATCTAAGGGAGAGAATTGGAGAAAGTTAACACTGCATATCTATCCAGAAAAAGGAGAAGAGATTCTACAAAAAAGGGAGAGATAGAATCAAAAGTTGCTACATCTATCCAGTGAAGGGAATGAAGAATGAAGAGAGCAATCTGCAAGAATCAAATCTAAGATAGAAGAGCTTACTGAGAGTCAAATATTTATATTGGTTATAAAACAATAAGTTTGGTATGTTATGGCATATTTCATATTGTATTTGATAGTATGTTTCCATCAATGCCAAATGGAGGGATTGATGAACTATAACTGATTGAATGTTTGAAGATGACAAGTTGATGATCACTGAGATGCATAAAGTAAATGCAAGACATTAAATCAGTTAATGTATTGTATTGTCACCGATGTCAACTTAATATGTTATGATTTATCATATACATATTGTCATAGACTTCAAGAAACCAAAAATATAAAGGTTATGTTATCGGTAAACATAAAAAGCCAGTGTACACCAAGTGACAGTAAACACCGACAGATAGTGCACATCGACAGACAGAGACCCCGAGCAGTCACAGTGTATACTGAGCACAACGAAACCAAGCATAACTGAAGTGGTCATTGAGAAAAAATGAAGGTGATGCATGAGGAAAAATGGAGTCAGTGACCGAGAAAACTAAGAGTTAATCACCGAAATCAACTGGAGTGAGAAAATGACAAAACACTTAGCTGGTAGGAGCTATATTTAGAATTAACTGATTGATTGCTTTATTTTCATCGATCAGATAAACTAAGGATAAGAAGGATATTTAAATCATAGATAACAAAGAGAGATTTGTGGAATAAATCTGAGGGAGAGCTTTAAAGATTAAAGCAACACATGACGATATTTGCAGATCAAGAAAGCAATCTACGTCAAGAACAAGTAAGACAAGGAGAATGAAATGGTGAAATCATGTCTATATAAAGAGACAAGTAATTCATTATGAAATAGAGGAATGCTAAATATAATTCTGGTGAAGATAGAAGTTGTCATGCAGATCTGATCATACAGGATAAAGAACAGAGCCAAGAATTCTGCAGACACCGAGCAACAGAGAATCAACAACATTCATCGAGCAAAAAGAAGTAAAGAGGGGAGCAAAGGAATTGAAGAGCATATTGATCAGAGAGGGATTATGGACTTAAAATAGATCTAAAAATCTGCAAGTTAAGTTGTATTATTGAACAGATCATTTACTGTCTCAGTTTAACCATTGAATTAGAAAATGTCTTAACCGAGTGGGATTTAACCATCCTTATTGTATTGAGATACTCAAGAGTATCAAAAGGTTTCTCATGTTGACAACATAGTGAATGCTAGGTCAAATGACAAACTATTAGCTTTAAATCCTCCAACAAGGTCACACTTAATAGTGTGTTTGTAACCTTGAATAGGGTTGGCTCTTCACTGAGCTCACTTCAAAAGTGTAAAAATTTTGGGTTACCGGTCCCAAGTGGTTTTTCCCTTAACAGGGTTTCCAAGTTAAAAATACATGTGTCAAATGTGTATATGGTTCATTTATTTCATGTTTTTCTTTACACACTACTAAATCATGATTGGTCGGTAAACACTAAGTTGAATTACTGCTATTCGGTAAAGCTTAAGAAAAGGATAAATAGTATATTCACCGAGCAGTATATATATGTTATATTTACACAAGGCATACATCTTGTAGGACTAAAGATAACTGAAGGTATTATATTTCTTATATAAAGTTTTGATTAGGATTATTGGATTAATTTTTGGAGGCACTGATTTACCCCCCTTCCCAGTTATTCTAATAGGTGTATGCACCCTAAAATGGTCGCCTAGACTTTGGGCCCCATTTTATTATTTTATCATTTTGTCAATTTATCAAATTTCTTGAATCAATGCTTTGGAACATTTTCAATTCAAATCAATTTCCTTGACCAAATTGTAATTAATTCAATTAATTCAATTATTTCAATATTTCCTAAGGTTTGACCATTTTTATTTAATTAAAAGATTTAATCTCCCTTTGAATTAAATAAAATTCCTCTTATTTAATTAAAAGATTTAACCTCCCTTTTAATTAAATAAAATTCCTCTTATTTAATTAAATTCAATTCCTCCCATTTAATTAAATAAAATTCTTCTAATTTATTTAATTGAAAGAAAACCNNNNTTTTAATTAAATAAATAAAAATCCCCACTTAAAGCACTTTATTTGTTGAAAAAGGAAATAAATTAAATGAAAAAGTAAATAAAATCTCTTTTTCTTCACATCTTTCTAAGTGGTGGGTTTTTGCCTCTTAATCGTAGCCTTTGATATTTTGCCTCTTAATCTCAATCGTTCACTTTTCTTTAAAAGGAGACCTCTCCTTCTCATTTTCATATTAGGTTTTCATAGTATTGTTATGCTGCAGGTTTGGAGAGCAACTTTGGAGGAGAATTTGAG